>JARFJB010000480.1:1610000-1832500 GCA_036346205.1 Vesta saturnalis | reverse complement strand
ATAAATGGAGTGGCTTATGCGTCTCGTTTCAATTCAATTTTGTTTAACATTCTTTTTAATTATTCTGTAATAACAGGCTTTTGTTAGGGAGGAATGGTCATTGGTGTAATTGAGTGGATAGTGTCCATTGAGCTTTGCAAAAGTCAGCTGAATTAAATGTCGTAGCGTCAACTTTTGTGTGACGAACAAATGGCAAATGGTGTAATTATCGACAATATGACTCTAACAATAACCAATTAGCTTAAAAAGGTGCGGGATTTTCTTAAACCTTCACAACTATATAAAACGCAAAAATGCAAGAAGAATCAAATGTTTTGTGAACTTAATTTAATTACATAAACCACAATGTTCATTGAAATTACACATGTTATGTGCCAATTTCAATTAATTTTTGTGTTACTTGAAAAAAAAGATGAAGTTGATTCCGATCATCTTTTGCATTATAATTAACTAGGTATTAACTATTGTTTTTTAGGGTGATTAGTTTATAATCTAGTTTAGCCAGATATATCGATGAAGTTATTCAGTACCGTTAAACCATTTGAATTCACATTTACATTTTGCCGTTACTACAGCACTTAGATTATGAGAATTAAACTACAAGTTAGTATAAAGGTTAACATTTAGAGAAAATGTTTAACCCTTAGAATACCAAGCTTTTTTTCCTACGTGCGATACCAAGCGAGCTGCATTTGCACCTCATGAATTTTTTACATATTCTGAGACAATTTAATATTTTGCTGCACAATTTTACTCAGTTGGGTTCTTATTGACTAAAAAAATCTATAAGCAGTTAATTGTAACTTTTATTCAAATTCATATTCAATATATATAAACAATGTGCAATTATTTTTTATTTTTGCAACTTATGCACAATATTTGCTTTTGAGAATGTTCTAAGCATACAAACTGGTTACAATCTACACAACACTGTCTTGACTTCCTGCCCTTGACCCTTGTACAAAGATAACATCGGCCCTGACTTGGTCGTGGTCTTCTGGGAGAACCTTCACCATGCATTCCTTTATGTTCGCCTTCAAACCATTATTATTTTTGTAATGAATCACTATGTTGTCTTTGGATAAATCTTTGCCTAATTGAAGGAGAAACCTTCTTCTTACATCTAAATGGCTCTTTTCATAATCGGGACTAGCCATGATCCATATTTGGAATGCATTTATTCCGGCAATATCAATCATGTAATAAAACATTGCCATAGGCCACCTAGCAGTCTTTCTTTGCGTGGTGTACTTTTGTGCCATTTGGTCTGTTCCATCTACTGCACCTTTAGTACCGTTGTAATGTAAGATCATGTCTAGTTTGGAGTCTACATCTTCACCATTGACTTTGTCATCTTCATGTTCGCTGGAAAGCAATATGACTGCGCGGCTTTTTTTTTTGGCACGTATGAAACCAAAGTGCAGTTCTTTTTAAAAGCGAACATACAAGAAAGTACTGGCTTTAATGAAGATGGCAATAGTTCTCTCGGTATAAATGTTTTATTTTTACGTAGCGTTCCACAGTGTCAACTTTTTTTCCCAGAGTTTATCTACCAGCTTAAGACTTGTAAAAAAATTGTCGGTAGTTATACCGTATCCTGTACCTAAATGGACAACAAGATCAAGAACTACCCGTTAGCCTTGTTTTTTTTTCTGGTTTATTGTTTACTTTTCCTAAAAAACAGATAAGAGTTAGCTACATGACGCAGAATGTGACACAAAAATTACCTAAATACACCTGCATGTTCACAGTATAGTTAGAACCACAGTCCGCCAGAGCCCAAATCTTAATGCCGTACTTTGACGGTTTACTTTTCATATACACGCGGAATGGTGCCTTACCTCGGACTGGTACTAGTTGTTCATCAACACACAAATGGTGACTTGAGTTGAGTACAAGTTTACAGTTTGAGACAATTTTTTCAAAAATATTCCTTACAGGTGCCAATTTATCAGTAGGTCTTCTCTCTTCCCTTATCTCAAAATTATCAAAGCGCAAGAATTTTGTTAGTAAGTTGTATCTATTTCTAGAAAGAATTGCGGGAATAATGGGCCAACAGTAAGCAGGATCGCTAGTGAAAAGCATTTCAATGGGTTCACTACTACCGTGCAATGCCCCCATCGTTATCAATAACCCTATATAAGCTTCTATTTCTATTGTATTCGTGGTTGCATATCTCTTGATGCGGTTGGGATTCTCAGCATTCCATTCATCAAAGAATTGTTTAGCTTTATGGTTAGTTTCCCTCACAATAATTTCGAGAATATCTGGAGTAAACAATTAAAAAAATGATTCTTTTATGCTAGATATTGCAGAATTTGGACCTGGAGTAACGGTAAGTATATTTGCTTCTGAGCGTCTTGAAATCCTACTTACTGGTAACTTAGACCAATTCGTACCATCTTTAGCAACGTAAAAAGGATCATTATCAGGCGAGTTCGATTGGTCAACTCGATGGGGTTCTACATCCTCAACGTCATCATTTGCACAAATTACATCATCAACTTCTTCTTCATCAGATACGTGGTCCCTATCTTCTATATCACTTACCTCACTCTCTTCTATCATCATGTCGTATTCTGGATCGTCCACTTCAAGTAACATTAACATTTCTGCTTCGGTGAGAATGTTCTCATCTGGAAAACGTAACGCACCCATTTTCAACACGAATTTACACTAACTGTGAAGTTCAATGCTAAGCCTATGCGGTCTAGGACAGTAATAGCGTACAATGTTAGTGTTGTCAAGTAGTATTCAGCAGCCGGCGCCTGCTCATAGTAGAACCTATTCATAATACGCATACGCAAATTTGGAAAGCGTCCTATACCAAGCGGGGTGCGGTTGCACCCCAGAGTGTAATATCTCAAATATGTTTGTTTCAAAAAACATTAAATATGAGATAATATGTAGGAAGTGTTGAAAAAACTAAAAACTACAATTACCTAAAACACCAAAAGTCACACATTTTTTTTCAAAGCTGTGACCGAAATACTGAAATTTGGGTGCATTTGCACCCCGCTTGGTATTATAAGGGTTAATGTAATCAATTTCTTATACTACTGTTCTATCGCAGCAAATAAAGGAATTTGGGGAAAATGCAGAAATTGTTTTTCAGAACCACGGCGTTTGTGTTTATTATTTTTTGTTGTATTTCAACTAGTAAGTATTATTTGAAATAACAACCAGTTACTGTTGGCGTTTTAAGGATAATTATGCAACCTCTTTTTTATACGTTCATAACGAAAACAGGCAACATTGTAAAAACAAAAGCAGTAATCTATGTCAGAATGACGTTTAAAACTTCATGTCAGATAGAGATTCACACACATAAGTACATATTAACGCAAAAAAAATCCAAAGCTGGGCGGCTTCTATAAAAATATCGATAATGCAGCTTCAGCATTTTCAATCAAATTTATTTAATTTTTACATTTATTACCCGTTACATTAAAAAACTGTACGTATAATCAAATTTTCTTAAAAAAATGCGTCTACACTTTTTCCTATAAAATTAATCGTTATTCAGGTAATGAAAAATCACTTAAATTATGCCTTTTTGCCGCTAAATTACGCCTCATATCAAAAAATTGTATAGAACATAGTTAATCGATATGTTTATGGTCTATATCTAGGTATTTTTGTATCTTTGAAATATGCAGCTGTTTTAGAAATATTTGATAAAAACCAAAAGCTACCCCTAATAAACCCTCCCCCTCCATCGCTGGATTTCTCCCAAAATCTAATCAGTTCTAAGCCATATGAAAACAACTACGCCACTGACTTTATTGCAAATCCAATAACGTCTCCCGTTTGCTTATGCTTTTGTAACAAAAAAAGTGTGGTTCCATAGTACACGTACGGCGCACAGTTTTCGAGATATTTCAGGTTTTGTCAGGTAACGTCATTAACTAGTATGAATAACATTTAGGAGTGCATATAAATTCTATCTAAATAACTTTTAATAAAGCCAGTAAATACAACTGAAAAACCGATAAATAACTAATGTAACTATTTAATTATTATGTTCTTGGATTATCGGTTCGTAAAAATTAATGAAATAACCACTTTGCTTCAAATTAGGCACTGGAAGAAATGGTTTTTTAATTCATGTTTACGAACCGAAAATCGATACAAATAAATATTAAACAAAACGTTTCAATGACAAAATAAAAATTAATGACTAATGTAACAACACGCATTTTGGATTTAGTTCAAAAGTTCTTCTCTAGTTGGCACTGGCGTTGAATAAACAATTTCTTTCAGATGACCCCATAAGTAGAAATCCATAGGGTTAGGTCTGCAGATCGGGGAGGTCATGCAACTGGAACACGATGAACAATCCACCGACCTTCAAAATTTGTATTCAGTCAATTATGAACGTTTATGCCATAACGCGCTGGACACCCATCAAGTTGCAACCACGCTTGTCATCGCATATTAAGTGGAACGTCCTCTCATATGTTGTGATTCTGCGTCCCCAGAAATTGCAGAAAGTCTTCAGAATTCACACGCTGTGGAAGTATATGAGGGCCAAACAGATTTCCATTGTAAATATCTATCCAAATATTCACACTAAACTCATGTTGAAAATTTCGCGGTCTGATTTCATGAGGATTTTCATGCGCCCATACATTTTGATTATGAAAATTCACAATACCTCGTCGGATAAAACATGACTCACGGTCCATAGAATATTGCTTAAAAATCCCCATTGTTTTGAACGGAGTTCAGAAGCCACCTACAAAATGCAACCCTGCGTTCTTCGTCTCCTGGGTGTAAACTATGGACAGGTTGCAGATAAAAAGGGCGTCTATGGTCCTGTTTTAATATTCTTATAGAAGTTCCAGTGGTTCGACTGACTCTTCCTTGACTAGTCCTCAAATCTCTATTAAATGCACAAAGTACGTTATTGTTTCTCCTTACCGTATTAAAATTCAGACGATTAGGATTCCTAGGTATAGCCTTCAACCCTTGATTGACGAATTGAAGATGCACGTTTGAAAAAACATTATGATGTGGCTGTCGTCTGTTGGGACATCGTCTACGGTATTCTCGAGCTGCTTCTGCTGTATTCCCATCACAAAAACCATAAACAAAATGCATGTCAGCATATTCTTGATTAGAAAATTTAAAAGCCATTTTATTTAACGTTTGATACTAGCAACCAAATTAAAAATAATTTACGAAATTACTTCTGAATTAAAATATTGTTCGTATAAATGTCAAAACTTAGTCATTGGTTACTTTACATTCGAAATTAAATTTTGCATCACTGACCTGACTTACCTGTCAAAATCTGAAATATCTCGAAAACGGTGCGCCGTACGTGTACCATGAAACCACACTTTTTTGTTCCAAAAAGTATAATAAATCGGAAAACGTTATTGGATTTACAATAAAGTCAGGGGCGGAGGAGATTTTTTGAAAAGGGCCGATGGTACACCCATATCTCCGCCACTGATTTTCGTATTTTATCATCATAAGCCATAAATAATGAGGGATCATTAGTTCACACTGTGTACCAAATTTAAAATTATTCAAAGCTGCCGTTTTAGAAATATTCAAAAGATTCTATTTATTTTACAAAATTTTAACACTATCTCGAAAATGAAGCTCTTCAGCATATATATTTATATCAAAAACTGACATTATTTTTACGTTAGTTATCCTTTGGTAAAGTCCTACAGTTATAACCTGGACCACCCTGTATATGTAGGTTGGAATGTAAAAAGGAATTTTTTTAATATCCGTTTCCATAGCAACGTACAGAGCATTTTGAAAGTTTGCAATTGATTAATATGGTCACTTTAAAAACTTCAAAATGCCTAAAAAATTAGATAACAAGATAATTTATATAAAAAACCTTTTATAGTTTGATAAATTAAAAGTTCCTCGTGCAAAAGCTTTAATTGAAACGGGAAAAATATTTGATCTAAGTTATTTAAGTTTGTATGAAATAGCTTAATATATATTAAATTAATATTTTTTCAGGTTTCTCTAAAGAGCATCAATAAAATTGTGAACGGACGTGACGAACAGACAAATTACTAGTGATGATATTTATTCGAAAATTATGTTTTTCGCAAGGATTTACAACGGATCATTTGGCAATACAATTCAAACTTTTGGCCAACAGTCGCGAACATTTGGATTTTAAGGGTAGTAGATATTTTTAATGGACGTAAACAACTATGCGAAAAAAATCACTTTTCTCAGAAAGTTCATCCAATTTCTAAATTCAAGTGAGAATATGATATTCGTGTTTTTGGATGAAACGTGGATTTACCAAAATGGGAGTAATATTCGTCGTTGAGTGCATGATAATGATTTGAAAAGTAATCCTCCCACAATTAAGTCTGAAGGGAAACGTTTTACAATATTACACGCAGGTTGTAAGTTTGGCTTCTTAGAGGGGCGCGACTACTTACTGGACTCACAAAATAATGACCGTGACCATCACAAGACAATCACTGTAGAGCTTTTCCAAAATTGGGTGGATAATCAGTTAATTCCTGCTTTAGATAGACTACAATCAAAATGTGTGGCGGTAATGGGCAACGCACCGTACCACTCGGTGCAGTTGAACAAACCACTAACTTTTTCTAGCAAGAAATCTCAAATGCAGGATTTTTGATAAACCACAATGTAAAAATTAACAACTTAACAAAAAAACAATTGTGGGAGTTGATTAAACCATTTCGAGAACATCATACCAAACGGATTGTAATTGACATGTTAAAAAGCATGGTCATGAAGTCCTTCGTTTACCCCTACACCATTGTCAATACAATCCAATTGAGTCGCAATCTAAATCAAAAGATAGAGTTGCAAATTTATGGCGGCTTGCTCTTACATAATGTACGGCCAACATGTGGCAAGGTTATGTAAATCATTGCGAAAAAATAATTTTGGAAGAATGGACAAAACTCATGGGTTCAATTTCTGTTGAAAATATTCCACCATTAATTATTTTTCTCGTGGAATCAGTTTCAGATTCAGAACTTTCTTCCGAAAATGATGAACTTCATTCAGATTTAGAAATAATGGATATGGAATAAGGACTTGGAGTTAGACACTTTTGACTCAGAATCACTTGAAAGAATCTCAACGGACCTTTCAATTGGCAGTCATTAAACATTTTTAAACTACCTGAAGGACAGTAAACGACAAATCAGTATGGACCCTTTGTTTAGTTGTGTTTCGTTTTTAATATTGTTGAAAAGAAATGTTTTTGAGTTGTACCAAATTATTTTGTGAATGAAAATCCTTTATTTCAATTGAAAGATACTCTAAAATAAACTTATGGGTAAGTTATAATATGGCAGAACCCTACTTCTTCATTCAAAATTCAATAGGCTCCTATTATTATACAGTGATCCGTGGTTACTATCCATTTCAATTAAATGTGGCAGCTGTTAAATTAATTTTGACATATAATCAGATTTGAGGTTAGTGTGAACCGTATATCAGCAGACTTTTGGTGTAATAATAAAACACCCCAAATCTAGGGGATAAATAAAAAAATATAGATTACATTAAAAAAATTGGAACAAATTTAAATTGCGTAGAACATAATTAATCGATATGTCTAAGATCTATATCTAGGTATTTTTATATCTTTGAAATATGCAGCCGTTTCCGAATTTTTTGATAAAAACCAAAAACTGTCATTAACAAACCCCATCTCTCCGCCACTCGATTTGTCCCAAAATATAACCAGTTCCAGACGAAATGAAATGAATCTCGAATACAAAATTTGAAGTATTATGGTTCTGAAGATATCGTGGATACTAACACACACACAAGCGCGCGCGCGCACGAACGCCCTAGCGCGCGCACGCGCACACGCCCACGCATACGCACACGCACGCACGCATGCATCCAGGCACACACCCACGCACACATCCACGCATGCACGCAGGCACCCCCCCCCCACCCTCCACACACACACGCACACACACACATTTAAACACACACGCACACACACACGCACGCACGTACGCACCCGGCATCCCTACAGATGTAATTTTCAAACATTGAAGTTAAAACTCTTGTGTGTTCAAATTGGGTACATTATGCAATATATTGGTAATTATAAATAAAAATTTCTTTCATGATTGCATGAGTACTTGTTATGTCAAAAACATACGTTTCGCGGTATAAACAGTCAGTGACGTCAATCTAACAGTTTTTCCGATTTTGAGGATTGGAAAACCAGAGTTGCCGGACAGAAGCACAAAAAAACACTATTTTACTTCCACATCCAACGGATGGGAAGTACTGTATTGCTAAAAAATTTAAAAAAAATTTTTATTTGTTCAATCGCTTTAAAATGTTCGAAAACGACCAAAGACAAAATTTGAGCAAAAAAAATCTTGTCTGTCTGTGTGTCTGTCTGTACTCGAAGGACTTAACATATCAACTTGAAATTTGGTACACATATAGATGTTAACTACCCAAAGCGACTGATTTTGGGCAATGGGGTATGGATAAAGGGGTAAAATTGGAGGGTAAGTACCCCTTTTGCAAATTTTTATTTTTTTTAGATTTTTTTCCTTTTAATATGTGATTAGTAATATAGTATTTTTTGTCCCTATAATTTTTCTGTACAACAAACGGTTTATAAGATATTAGCAAAAAACCGTCACTTTAAAAAAAACGGTTTTTCCTAACTATTAGACAGAAAACCAAATTTCTCATCGAAAAGCATTCTTGTAATTTTTTTGTAAAGTTAATCGTTTTCGAGTGACTGACATGCTTCTACGATAATAACTAGCATGTGTATTCTCGCCTTTAACATTCGAGCATATTTTTACCACTCGAGCGAGCGCAGAAAAGCGAGAGTGATGAAAATATGCGTGATTTGTTAAGACGGTTACCCCTCGAAATACGTTCATTAGTTTATCGTTGATTGAGGCAATAATTTTGAATTAATAATGAATTACTAAAACTGCAAAATCGAAATCGTACTATTATGAAAATGTATGACGTTGCTATAGTTTCTATTCTAAACAAAATAAAATCTTAAAATTAAAATGGAAACGCAAAACGAGAAATGAAATTAAAAGATTGGTGCCTCAGCCATGGACGAAATTGTCCCGTCAACATCTAAAGCAAGATACGAAAAAGAATCATAGGCGATGTAAAGGGGGGGACTTGGGGGTGCTAAGCACCCGCAAATCGAAAATTGAAAGAAGGACTTCAAAAACATGGCGTCACTGGAAATCACTTGAAAAATGCACAAAAGTATTCTGCTTTTCAACAAACAAAAAATCAAGGGTCTGTGACTTCACAAATATCCTCTGCTCACCGAGATTTTATCAAGAAAAACCAGGAATATTTTAAAACAATGACTGATATAGTGCTGACGTTATCCTGCCAAGGCATTGCTTTAACAGGTCACAACGAAAGCGACAGCTCGTCAAACAAAGGAAACTTGTGAATTGTTTTGCCGACATAATATTTCTTTTTTGGAGTCTTAATAATAAATATTTTAATTTGAGTAGCTCAGATGTTTAAAATAAGATGATTGCTATCTGCTTTAATTTGGTACAGAGAAAAATCTTATGTGATGTCTGAGATTGTGAAATGTTTAGCATTATGGTTGATGAAACAAGAAGTTTTAAACAAGAGCAGTTATCTTTATGTGTTAGATACATAAATAGTAATCTGGAAACACTTTCTTGGTTTTTTTGAATGCTTTAGCAAACGAGACGCCACAAGTCTATGTGATCTTATGATTGAGAATATTAAAATACTTGGACTTAACAACATACCAATTGTAGGCCAGTCATACACAAGCGAAGCTGAGAGAAGTTTATCCTGAAGCTATTTACATACAATGCATGGCTCACAGACTGAATCTTGCTGTTGTTGATACTTGTGACAACATCAAAGGTGTTCAAGAATTTTTTAACACATTCGCGGTCCTGTATGTGCAATTTTCACAACCTTCATTGCATGAAAGTATATAGATCTTCAAAAGAAAATGAAACTCAAGAGTTACTGAGTTAACAACACTGAGTGATACAAGGTGGAATTGCAGAGCACAAAATTGTGAAGGAATGATCATTCAATTATCGGAAGAGGAAATTTCACAGAATGCAAATAAAAATTCTGTCGAAGCTGTTGAGCTTTTGAATTGCATCACAACAATAAAATTCTTGTCACATTTATATGTTTTGACAGGTATTGAATGTCATCAATATTTTGAGCAAGAAGCTTCAAAGTAAGGAAGGAACTTCAAATGTCATTAACGGTGTGTTAAAAACTTTTGAGGAAAAGAGGACTGCTACAAGCAATAACATTCATATAAAATCTGAATCTACTAGAAATTCAAAAAGAAAAAGATCTGAGTCAAAGTTGTTGAAAGATTTTGCTGTTGTGTCCACAATAGAATCAAGCACAAGTGACCTTGTCTCCTCCACTGATGATAATAGTAAGTCCGATGCTGAGTCTCTGACACTCAAAGACACGTTCCGAATTAATATCTATTATCGTATACTTGACACAATAATGGGTCATTTAAAAATACGCTTTTCCCCAGAAAGCCAAAAAAAATCATTATTCCGCTACTTTTGGAATAAACAGAGATGTTCTGAAATGTTGGTTCTAAAGAGCATAGAGATGAACAACACGGGGCCGCCAACTAGTGCAATTAACGAATATTGCATTAAAAAAGTACTGAATCAGGACACATTTGGCAATTATTATAAACTTTTCAAAGTTGCTGTCATACTACCAGTTAACTCAGCATCTTGTGACAGGTCGTTTTCTGCCATGAGACGAATAAGAAATTGGCTACGAAGCACAATGAGTCAAAATCGTTTCAGTGACTTGTCAATTCTTAATATTGAAAATGAACTAGCAAGAAGTATCGACCATCACGATGTCCTCCAGGAGTTTACCAGCAACCGCCAAAACGAAAACAAGAAAATGCCATTGGTGTTTTAAAATTATTTCTATTTTAATAAAACCGTTGTTTTTTATACCCGATTTTTTTAGTCTTAAATTTCGGGCAGGAACTCAAGCACCCCCAATTTTGGGGACCTAACTGCGCCGATGAAGAGAATACTCCGCATTCAACGCTTGGAGAAACCAAAAGGCGTTAAACGAGTAAATGAGGAAGTTATTCTGACATATGTCAATGAGAAGATAAAAGTTTCTATACCATTCCCCCTAATTAAATTATCTTATATTAATTAATTTTTTAGTCTGGGAAGTCAGCGCCATCATCACTGTGGACGTATGTTTCTATGTTGAAAAGAACGTTACAAACAAAAGAAAATATAGATATTACAAAATTTGGAAATGTTAACGAATTTTTGAAAAAAAAAAAGGCAAGAAATCTTTGATATTAAATGTAGATGATATCAAGAGTATATCTTTTAGTAGTTGTATTTTTAATTTTAATAATAATAGTAATTAGAATTAAACACATTTCGTTGACATATTTTTTTATTTGATATAAATGTGCATGCATGTTAAGAGTACTTTAACATTCGAGGATGCGATCATGTTAAATACTGTTTAACATTTCAATGAACGATAAATTTTGTTTGCATTGTATTTAGTAAAATATTTTTTCTTCAGACGTCAATAAAAGATGACATTTTAAACTACACCTGACAACGTTAAAGTTTGACATTTCCACTGGCGGCTGCAAAAGTCTTTTGCATCCCCTCGCAGCGGATGCAAAAGTAATGTAAGTTTATAACTCAAACTCCCAATTTGGAAAACATCGAAAACAAATTTATTGTTTAGAGTTATAAAGATTAGAAGTACAATGATTAAAACTAACATTTTCTCCAAAATAAAATCCGCCAGAGGTAACGGTGGTGATCTCGCTGTGTTCTAAGGAAATGGTCTTTAATTATTCCTCTTCTACATGAACTTCTGTACCCCTAGCGCTTGCACTAGGTGCAAACATTTTCAAGGCTGCTTCTTTTTTTGTTGTTAGAGAGTGTTCAATATAACGCTCAGGTACAGTGCTGGATTTCCAGCCACCATGGCGCTTCAAGCACATTAAATCTGCGCCGCCGTCCACCAACAGTGTAGCTGAGGTTCTTCTTAGACAACGCCCTGTGTATTCTGTATAGTTCGCTAATTTTAAGAAAAAAGCTACCTCCCTAGGAACACTACTTATTTTATGGATTCCCATCATCGCTCTTGAGCATTTTCCATTTCCATATTTCAAAAAAAATCGGCAATCATTTATATCTCGTGGGCGCAAAGCAACATATTTGTTATATAAATTTAGGAAAGATTCCCCTACAACTGTAAATGGTTCAATTTTTTTTGTTTTGCTATCTGGAATTTTAATATATAGCAGAGTTTTTTTTTATGATTGTGGACCTGAACAGGCTAAATTAGGCCTATCTTGCTAAAGCACTTAGGAACACTTAGAAGGATGGATAGAGGGATAATGAATTGCCAATAGATGCCTATGAACAGCTACCTTAAATGTTCTCATATCATAAGTGAGAGGAAAACAGGAACTAGGGAACTAGGTAACTGTTCATAGGCATCTATTGGCAATTCATTATCCCTCTATCCATCCTCCTAAGTGTTCCTGAGTGTTTAGCACGATAGGCCTAATTTAGCCTGTTCAGGTCCACAATCATAAAAAAAAATCATTCCAATGTTTAGAAGCCGTGTAGAAAAATGTGGATTGCGCCCGTTTGGTACGACAAGTGGAGATTTGTACTGCATACTGATGATGTGAATGAGCGAACCGAGTGTTTCTCGCAAGAATAGCCCGAGATGGTATCAAAGAATATAATTCAGCAGCACAATAGCCGTTGTAATAAAGATAATACAAAGAAAGAACTGAAACCATCCTTCTATGCTCAAGGGACTGTATGTGAGAAGTTCAGGACGGGTCATTTATAAGCCTAATCACTCTCTTTTGAATACGATCAACGATATCGACAGGGTATTGGGGAGCACTAACCCAGAGGTGAGAATTATATTCCAGATGAGGAGGAATTTGGGTCTTATACAGCAGAAGGAGTTGTCGAGAGGTAAAGTACTGCTTAGATCTGTACAAAAGGCCTATCTTACGAGCAGCTGTTTTGGTAGCTGACAGAAGATGGTCAACCCGTGAGAGATTTGAAGATACAGTCATACGCAACAGAGTAATAGAGTCTGAAAACTTAAGAACTGAGCCATTCATACTTACAACAGGAAATGATCGGTCTTTTTTGGCGGACATAAGGCAACACTGAGTTTTGTTAGCATTAAATTTAACTAGATTATTGCTTCCCCATTCGAGAATACGTTGAATGTCTTGGTGATTGAATTTGCCATTTCAGCTTTAATTTCTTGATTTGACGTAGAAGGTGGATTATCACTATGAGTAGACTGAGATGAACTGCAGTGAAGAGTGCTATCGTCAGTAAAGCAATGGATGGGGTTAGTTGTTGAAGAAATAAGGTCATTTATGTACAGCAGAAAAAGTGTGGGCGCTATAACGGATCGCTGTGGTACGCCTGCGTTAATGCTAACTTCTTTTGAAAAAAAGCCATCAACTACGACACGTATTCGTCTTTTATCAAGGAAACTAGAAACCCAGTTGATGAGCGTATCATTTAAGCCAAACAAGGTGAGTTTGGCAAGTAAACACTTATGCCAAACTTGGTCAAATGCCTTTGAGATATCTAAAGCGACTACAACTGTTTCACCGGACTGCTCTACTGTATTGTTCCAAACTTGGGTCACATATGAAAGAAGATCGCCTGTTGAACGACTTTGCCTAAACCCATATTGGTGGTCACTAAGGAGTTTGTTAGTTTCAAGGAACGTGAGCAGTTGCTGATTGATGGCTTTTTCCATGATTTTAGACAAAATGGCAATTGGTCTGTAATTTGAGGATCGGTCTTATAGCCTGTCCGGTAGAACTGAACGGTATCGGATTAACAGGAGGATTGTCAATATATGGTTCTATTGTGCTTGAAACCGCCTTAATGCTTTGCTGTCTCGTACTTATTGTACGTGACAAAGAAAGATGGATATATTATGAATAATGCCTCTATTTCTGCCGAACAAAAGCGTTTGCAACTTTCACACATAATGACAAGGCAATAAGAATCAGATGCAGGTAGAATAGAAATTCAATAGGTATAATAAAATGCCAGTGGTTCTCAACACTGCTTTAACATTATATAATTTGTGAAGAAATGCAACTTTTGTATAATAAAAATAATAATCGATTACTAATTACCTATAAGTAATTTCAATTGACACCTTTCATTATACTTATAACAACAATAACAAATACATTTTTATTATAGTTAGTAAATATTAATTAAATTACAAAGATATACTTTTATAATTAAATGTAAAATTATAATTGTCATTCGGCTTCAGATTCATCACTTCCTGAGTCATCCAAATCTTGGAAAGATGATAATATAGATATTGCAGTTGTTTTATTTATACCTATATGTACCTACTAAATGGTATAATAATCTATTATTAATTACTTATTGTTACAGTATTGCATATTTATTTGGATTCTTTTGTAATTGGAGTACACTAAAACGTCATTACCATACTTAGGTATACAATGAACTTTCTAAATGTAAATTGAAATACCTATACTTAATCGAATATTCATTATTATGAATGGCTTTTATAAATGTTTATTATAAAAACTTGCATTCTTCCATAAATTTTAAATGTAATGTTAAAGCAGTGTTGAGAACCACTGGCATTTTATTATACCTATTGAATTTCTATTCTACCTGCATCTGATTCTTATTGCCTTGTCATTATGTGTGAAAGTTGCAAACGCTTTTGTTCGGCAGAAATAGAGGCATTATTCATAATATATCCATCTTTCTTTGTCACGTACAATAAGTACGAGACAGCAAAGCATTAAGGCGGTTTCAAGCACAATAGAACCATATATTGACAATCCTCCTTGTTAATCCGATACCCGTTCAGTTCTACCGGACAGGCTTTATCACCTTTTTGCGGATAGGTTGAACATTTGCTAACTTCCGTGATGAAGGAATTCCCAGAAGATATAGAGATCGTATAGAGCTTAGATAGGACTGGTACTAGTTCGGGGGAACATTTATTTAAGACAATAGCTGGGATACCGTCTGGGCCAGTCGCCTTATTGAGATCAAGCCTACTGATGATCGATTCCAAGAGCTTGTACCGAAAATGAATTGGTTTCATAACGTATGAAGAAGAGTTGACTAGAGGCACATCTTTTCCAGAATCATTGAGACACGAGTTTGAGCAAACAAATCCACAAAAACGTTGGCTTTGTCTACAGAATCAGCAACTACCGATCCGTCAATAGATGTCAGGGGGGGATATGAAGATGTTCGAAAGTTTTTACTAATGGCTTTTGCTAAAGACCAAAATTTACGAGATGTAGCTAGTTCATTGCATTTTCGTTGTTCGAACAACTTTTTAGTTTTAGTGATGACACTTTTGCAGATATTTCTAGCACCAACGTACTCTACATGACTGTCAACCGATTTATTAGATTTCCATTTAATGTAACATTTATTTTTTAAAGATATTGCATCAGAACAAGCCTTATTGAACCAGGGTTGGGAACGTGAATGACCTACACGGTACTGTTTTTTCGGAATGTATAAGTCCATTCCCATGAGGATGACTTCAGATACTGAAAGAGCGATGTCCGAAGAAGAGGACGACTTAAAACAATATTCACGCCATGGAAAGGTTGCAAAGAAATCCCGTAAATCACCCCATCGAGCTGACTTAAAACACCACAAGGTTCTATCGGTTTTGCGAACAATAGTGGAATTAGGTACAGTAGAAATGATTTTTATTAGACAATGGTCGGAAAGACCTAAAGGCGAAAGAACGGAAGTTTTATAAACAAGAGGGTTTGATGTAAGAAAGAGATCTAGAAGATGTGGAGTATAGTTAGGGTTATCAGGGATTCTTGTGGGTTCAGAAATCATTTGTGTGAGATCACATGAAATAGCAAATGTTTCTGCACTATGACCAGCGGGATTTGTAGTAGATGAAAATTGAAGCCAATTAGAGTTATGAACATTGAAATCGCCTACAAATGAGATATCGCAAGATGGAAACTGAGACAGGAGATAGTCAACTTTCATACTAAGGTAATCGAAGAAGTCTTGAAAGTTGCTGTCATTAGGAGACCTATAAATGCAACAGTAGAATTTCACAAAATTAGGACCAGAGTGTTTAAACCAAATCACGTCAAAATTTTTATTTTCTAAGAAAGAAACCCTCTTGCAAGCAATTCTGTCCTTGATGTACGCACATACGCCTCCTTTATATCGAAAGTTAGAGTGAAGATGGTATTGAGGAAATTGCAAGTCGGGTGACTCGGAGCTTTCAGAGGAGACTTGTGTTTCAGATAGAAACAATATATCAGGTTGTAATTGTTCAAGATGTTGGTGAATAGCGTTAAGATTAGACCTGATACCGCGGATGTTGCAGTAGTGAATCACAAAGTTGATACTTTCGATGACCGAGGTCGCTTGGGCCCTGCCCTCCCGGACATCCGAGTGGGGCAGGATTTTACGTCCGGAATTTATAACCCTAGAAACCACAGCCATCTTAGTTTTTAATTTGGGACTTTTAATCCGATAGGAAGACAGTGAGGGTGAGAAGGAAGAATAAGGATGAGAATAGATTAAGGATGATGGAAAAGGTAACCGGCAGCCCTTACCGAGCTCAGAAAATCGGAGACCCAATATTAAGGAGCCCATGGTAAGGGTGGTGGTACCTCCCCGGCTGGCATAGAGTATACATGCCTACCACCTATGCAGTACAAATGTCCACTTGTCGTACCAAACGGGCGCAATCCACATTTTTCTACATGGCTTCTAAACTCTGGAATGATCTCCCTAGTTCCTATTTTCCTCTCACTTATGACATGAAAAAATTTAAGGTCGCTGTTCATAGGCATCTATTGGCAATTCATTATCCCTCTATCTATCCTCCTAAGTGTTCCTGAGTGCTTTAGCACGATAGGCCAAATTTAGCCTATTCAGGTCCACATTCATAAAAAAAAAGTAAATCTAACTATTCCTCATTTTCACAACCTAATTATTTTTCCTTATTTCACATTTAAGTGTAAAAAACGTCTGAAGAAAAAATAGTATATTTTATGCGGAGCAAAGTGACTTTTTGAGGCTCATCTGTATTTGCCGGACTCTCTACGTTCGTCCGTCAAACCTACAGATTCGCCACAAAAAGTGTCTCCTTATAAAATAATATACTATTATTTTCAATGATGTCCACTTTTTCTGTAAAAAGTAAGGACATCCGATATTGAGTACGGCAGTAGACAACCAGACCCAAAATAAAGCAACCTATTTTTTTTCGAATGAAAATGCTTATCCTATTCTTGGAAAAAACAAAAAAAAAACCTCTCCTGTAAAATTTGCTTTTTTGTGAGCTCTTTTGGTTCATCTTATAGGATCATCTTTAACAGATATTATAAATAGCGAATTATAATTTACGTCAAGTTTGCTGAGAGAAATAAATATTTATATAAATAACATTTATATTGTGTTTAAAACATTAGTGCTATTAAATATGGAATTATAGGAAGTAAGGTTAAAGAATATAAATTTAAAAAAGAACTCGCTTCATGATATGGTTTTCCATTGAAAAACGTTTTTAATAAATTCTTGGGTAATTTTCTATTGAGTCGATGCCGAAAATATAGCCTTTAAATTAGATTATTTCAGTTAATCAAAAGTATGCAATTCGTCGTTCTTGGCTGATTTTAATACGATACCCGTTTTATTGAATAAAAAAATAAGAGAATATTTTCCCGCCAGATCTGTTTTCGAACAGATGTATGTAAATAGATACATTGAAAACAAGACCTTATAAGTATAACATTGCGTATCGAATACCAAAGCTCAACGAGCCGTAAGTAACACAAACTGACGCGTTACTTTTGCTTGTTACACCCTGTAAAATTTCTGGACCACCCGGAATATATACAACAGAAAAACGATTATCTCTAAAATTGTGTATGCAGAAGCTCGTGAAAAATCGCATCCAATTATCTCTTTTATTATAGCCGACTGATCCTTTTACGTGTTTGTGAAAAACATATTTTTTCTGTAACAACGTATACAACAACGCCAATGGGAAACGGAAAACCGCTGAAAATAGAAACCACAAAATTGATATAAAACGTAGTCGGTGATTCAACCTGGCTTATTTTTTCTTTATTATACGAATATAATTACGTGACATATGGATTTTTTTCAATTTGTAAGTTAAGGGTTTATAAGTGAAGGGGTTTGCTTGCGATATAAAGGGTACAAGGGTGTTAACTGAGTAACTGCTGTTTTTAATGTTAAGAATGACAAATTACAGTGATATTAAACGGGAACATCTCTTTATCTGATTAATAATGCTTCCAGGTGATGCATTATGCATAAGTTTAATAAACTAATAAATGATTTATGTTTACGGAAAATTTCGTTTTAAATCGACTGGAATGGTGATAGCAGCAGACCGCCATTAAACCAATTAAATAAACTAAAATGACAAGATAAACCACTGATTATTTAGACAGTGTTAACTGTAATGATGCGTCTCTATCTTTAAGGCGCCTGGCTTGCTATAAAACGATTTTACAGTTATATATAAAGACAGGGTATATGGCAGACTTACAATAAACACAGGTTTATGGTATACAAATTCAGCTTTGAAGAACCGCACTTTTTAGTGTGCCGTTATGTGGACCATTCGTCCAGACAAAGATATCGTGACCTGAAGGGCTGTAACAACAGTTGGACATATTTAAATTTCGTATATTACACAGTTTTCCGTTATTTTACTTTGAAAATATATGAACCTCAAAACATCTGGTTTACTTTCAAAACTAAAAATTATGCGATGTAATAAACTTTTACGTACATCGTTTCATAGTTTATGCAAACAGCTGAAGCGTTCTTTTAAGATTATGTTTTGGTTTTTAAACCTTTCATCATATTCAACGCGGAAATTGTCAGAATTTTTTTTTATTGCTCTTGGTTGCTTATAGATTATTTTGGTTCATTATCCCGCATCCATATCTTTTTCAGAAATATTAATTTAAACATTTAGGTTCTCAAATTACACATCGTTAAATTTATACAGGGTGTTTTTTAAAACTTATAGGACATAGATGTACTGTAAATCACAGAGTGATTCACGTAGATCGTTCGTTAGAATGTCACGAAAACTATAAGCCTTACAAAAAAATGTTTAACCCATTCATTCCCAACGTTTCGTATACGAAACATTTTGCTTCCTTTTTTTTTTTGAGATTATATATTGAGCAATTTAATTGTAACTTCTTCTTAGTGAAAGAAGACATGGCCTTTTACCACGTGTCATGAAAATTGTGAAAAATAAAATAACATTTTAATTGTGCTGTATAGATAGATTGAACCCTAGACGCCAGTCTAATCTTGCGATACTTTTCTTATAAAAAATAAATATTTATATTCAAATTATGACAAACCGTTTTATGGATTCGTCTTCCCTAGTATTTTATTTAGTGAAACGTTTTTACCTGTTAGCATTTACTTTATTATTTTACGAGATATTCAAGTTTCTCTGAAACGTTTCGTTCACGAAACGTTGGGATTTCTAGGCATCTTTGCACCAGATGTGTTATGACCAACCGGACGGAATGCAGAAAAGCTTTCTTGCATTTTATGATGCTGTAATGCAAATAATACCTTATTGCTTTTCTTATTTTGGTTTTGTAAATTTATGTAATTTATTATAATGAGGGATGTTCTGCTTGTCGATTCTTCTTTTCGCATATTTGGTCAGTTTATTTATACAATTACATGAAACTTGTCTTGCTTTGTTTTTTTTTTTATAAAAATCAAGTGAGTATTTGTCATTCATCAAATTATTATGTATTGATGAATTATTTTGAATGACAAAAATATTTTTCTAATTGTGGCATTTATTTGTCAGTTATGCCTTGGGAAAATAGAAGCCTTTTACCTACCGCGGAGTTATTGTCTTACTTGGAAGAAGATGATGATTTGGAAAGAGCTGTAAACATTGATGCAGTGTACATCCCGCCCCCTGTAAATGAACTTACGGATGAAGAAAATTTTGAAGATGATATATCAGAAAATGATACAGAGATGCCAGATATAGCGGGTACATTTGAAGTTCACACAAATCTTGATGAAGACGAAATTCCAGAAGAAGTAATACCATCAACTTCGAAAAAAATGAAACTTTCGAAAAATAAATAAAAGAAGATAATCCCGAAATGGAGAAAAGTTAGTCCAGCATACGCCAGTTTTGCTGAAAATAAAGAACAGATCGCACTAGAAGAAATTGAGCGCAAAGTCAGTGTAAAATCTCCTTACGAAGTATTTTCTTTATATTTTTCGGATGATGTTTTAGAGAAAATTGTCGAATTCTCAAAAAAATATGCTAATGATAATAATAGACATGGTTTAGATCTCAATATCACTACTCTGAAACGTTTTATTGGCATATCAATTTTTTCGGGTTATCATCACACCTTACCAGCGACAAAAATTTATTGGTCGAAAGACGAAGACAAAGGTGTCCAGTTAGTACGGAATTGCATGAGTCGGATAATGTCCAGTTGGATAAAAATGACAAGTTTTCCAAACTGAGGCCCATTTTTGATGCAATAAGCGATAAGAATATGCAATTTGGGATATTTTCGCATAACTTATCCATAGACGAAGAGATGGTACCATATTTTGGGAGGCACAGTTGTAAGATGTTCATAAAAGGAAAGCCTGTGCGGTTTGGTTTCAAATTATGGTGTCTATGCAGTTAGAATGGATATTTATATAAGTTTATACCATATGGTGGACAGAACATGAACTTAAAAAAACTGAATTAGGTCTATGAGAATAGGTTGTTTTAGATCTCTTGTCTGGAGTCGAGGATCCGTCTAGACATCACATATATTTTGACAACTTTTTTCGTCTCATAAATTGTTTTGTTTGCTAAAAACTAGAGGATTTTATGCCACATAACAATTCGCGAAAATCGCACATGTAATAACACATTACAAGGAGTGAAGAAATTTCAGAAAGAAGAGCGAGGAACATATGATTTCTGTTTTGATGGGCAAAACGAAATATTATTAGTGCGTTGGAATGATAATTCTGTTGTAACCGTTACTACTAATAATTGCAGCCGTGAGCCTTTAGTGTCCGCTAAAAGATACAACAGAAAAGAAGAGAAGATGGTGGGTATTCCTCAGCCGCGGGTCATCGCTAATTACAATAAGAATATGGGCGGCGTCGACGTGTATCATAACGGCATTGCAAATTATAGAATTCGTGTAAGAGGAAAAAAATGGTAATGGCAACTATTTATAAATCTAGTTGACAGTGTTATAGTGAATGCCTGGAAAATATATAACCTTGCAAACAGGAAAAAAAACATCTCAAATAGATTTTAAATCTTGTGTAGCCGTTACTTTGATGAAAACGCAAGAAGCGACTGAACTTTGTTCTGAAGAGAACAACGCAAATAGTAACGGTATGACAAACAAAACAAAACTCGGGCGACCGTCCAAAAATTTTTTACCAGCAGAAATTCGTTTCGATAATATTGGACACATCATAAAACAACAGGAGAGTAAAACAAGAAGGAGATGCGAACAGTGCAAGACTAACACACTTTATATATGTGCAAAATGTCAAGTCCATTTACATCCAGACTGTTTCGAAAACTTTCGCTCCCGGTAAATTCGATGCACGCTAGTCCCAACGTTTCGTATACGAAACATTATGGTGTGCCGTTTGTAATGGGGAAAAAATTTTTTTTCACCTAATTATCTTAATTGATGTATTTGTGGTTAGTATATAAAGTTTCATTGAAAAAAAAATGTTTTTTTCTACCCTTGGGAATTAATGGGTTAATACATAAGTTATTCGTATTCCTGTGCACACAGTGTAGTTTTTTTTTAATATTTTCATTTATACAGGGTGTACAGACACAAGAACAATGGAACGCCCTGTATATTATTAAATTTTTAGATTCCACGCAACATTCTGGGTAATTTTCATATAGCATACCCTATATTGATAGTACGTCGTTTTGTAGAAAATGGCGGTGGAAAATCGTCATTTTGTGAGTTTGTATGCCCGTAATTCCGAGACAGTTGACATTTGTGGAAAACAACTTATATGTCCCTATCTTAGGGACACTAGACCCGTCACACCGATTATTTTGACCGTTTTAACTTTTAAGAATATTCATAAAATAATCCAAACTTTACATTACCAGAAATATTTTCAATTTCGTTCATTTTTAATCTTAATCAGTCCAAGAAAACAGATGTCTTGATATCTTCGTCTTGTCCATATCATTGTAGTTCCAATTCTTCGTGTGTTTTTATAATCTGCAGAAGTGAAGGCGTTGTGTTCTTTGTATTGATATTTTAAAGCAGTATTCGTTTGCGTATTGAATCAGGTTGCCGATAGAGGTTTGTAACGTGTTGATAAATTGATAACAAATGGTTATAATTGTATCGTAAACAAAATTTTCAATAAAAAGTAAGTTATCCAAAAAATACTAAACCTTAACCACTTAAATTGTGCCTTTGGCTCAAGTCGATAGATTGATAGGGTTCAAAAAAATGATTCTATACCACTTACCATAAATAATAAAGAATGTAAAAACATGAATTATCTCGAAATTGTCTTTTTAATATACAGACTATGTTTATTGAATTAAATGTAATGATAAAATAATGAAGGTCTTAAATTTATGCTTAAAACTCTAAATAAACACTACATAAATACCTTAGAAATTTGTACACCAACTTTTCTTTTGACAACCCTGGTATCTAAATATGATTACGGAGAGGTTAACAGATGAAATCATTCTTACGTCATCATGGGCAATCTTGACATAATGTTATCAGCCACAAAAGTGAATTAATCTTTAAAAAACCGTATAATTTCTTCTTAAAACTTTTAAATCCACTTTATTGCATTATTTGAAAAATTTCCATTCAAAATTGCAATCGTAAAACGAAAATGTACGCAACAACAAAATCAATGGACTAAGATTCAATACGTTTAAATTGAATTAATGATAAACGTAATTAAAGAAAAAATGTATAAAATACCTAAAGAACGCCTAAAAAGAACAAATGCTTTAATTTTATGTAAATGTATTAAAATATCTCTTACCACCAAATTGATGGCGCTTTCACAAATTGTAAAATCAAAAGAAGCAGCTTCATGTTCGACATTACAGGAAGTCAAAATGGAGGATTTCGAAGTAGATGATGAGGCATGCAAGATATGCGCAGAATAACTTTAAGCAGACGCATTTATTATCAGATAAGAAATGAATAAAATTGAAAGCAGGTTATATAATCTTTACAAAAGATATCAATTTAAGTTGCCTACCTCATACCAATATTATAAAATTAATTAAAATTTTCTTGTATTTAGAATTAAATGTAGAAAGATCCTAAATTGAGGTATATTTTATACAACACAAAAGATTGTTACAAATGTTGTCATATTTTTTAATAATTGTGGTCCTGAACAGGCTAAAGCACTCAGGAACACTTACGAGTATGGATAGCGGGATATTGATTTGCCAAGAGATGTCTATGAACGGCTACCATAAATTTTTCCATATTATAAGAGTGACGAAAACAGAAACTAGGGGGACAATTCCAGAGTTTAGAAGCCGTTTAGAATACGATCAACAACATCGAGAGCATATTGGGAAACACCAACCCAGAGGGGAGAAATATATGCAAGATGAGGTCGAATTTGGGCCTTATAGAGCAGAAAGAGTTGTCGGGAGACAAAGTACTGCTTAGATCTGTACAAAAAAGCCTATCTTACGAGTAGCTGCTTTGGTGACTGATAGATGATAGATTTGTAGATAGTCATTCCCAACATAGTAATAGAATTTGAAAACAACAAAAAATGATCGTTCTTTTTTGGCGGACACAAGACAACACTGAGTTTAAACTTGATGCATTTTCTAAATCATGACTTTTGGACAAACCTTGTCCCACGCGTACCCTACAGAATCTGTCGGAAAAGAAGTCTACCACGTGTTGTCCAGTAATGTAATGTTTTTCAAATGTATCTCCATGTTGTGTGTGTATTATTTTTTAGAAATATTAGCGGGTCTAAGGTAGACCCATTTTTTCTAGCACTCGTTTGGTAATTCCAGATTAGTTTTGAATTTGCCAAGTACCACATAAAGCCCAGTACTATTTTTTTCAATTTAATAATGAAATCGGTCTATAATTTTCATGATATTAGAAATCATTGCTAAGTTTTAGCATAAAAATTGTTAGAGCTTCCTTCGAATAATTATGGGTACCTTCTTTCCGTATTTGATACACTTTTACACTTTAGATGGTTGTGGTATGAACTCTCATGTAACTACAAATTTAAGTAACCTTTTTTTTTAATTTAATTACTCTACGGATAATTATAGTAGTATTAATTTTTTCAGTTTTTTTAACAAACAAAATACACCCACGTACCACACAAAATTAAAAAACACCGAACGCGTTTCGATAGCTACGCTATCATCATCAGCGGTTGACTAAGGCGAACTAAAGAAAATTTCTAACATATATACCATCAGCGAGTAACGCTTCGTTGCTTATCTGGTGAAAGTGAAAGTGACAGTTATGAAAGTTTAATGAGTTCTGAGTAGCTAAGGTCCTTGATCATCATCATGCATTAGAATTTGTTTTTGAAGATCTCAAGACTTTCATAACAATCAAGTTCGTGCTTATTACTAACATGTTTGATTAATGATACTTCATCTACTACATGATCAAACATATGTAGAGCTAGCTGGCTTGTCCCAACGTTTGTATTTTATATGAGCTAAATGTTCTTTAAAGCGAATTTTGATAGTTCGTTTAGTTTCCCACATATATTTGTTCACAATTTTACAATTAATTTTATAAATTCGACCCATCCTGCTTATCCACCTTATCTTTTGGATTGCCTAAAACGTTGAATCGATTAATATCACTGGCCTAAAGAGGCAATTAACCCCGGTTCATAGATTTTTTCACTTTTTTGACTATGAAGTCATTGACATGATTGTGAGCTATTCGAATATATACGCTACATCACACAACAGAGAATGTAAATAACTGCAAATTAAATTGCTAAAGAGAAATGTTTTGAGCAAATTTAAATGACACCAACAATGCATTGGTTTGTAACGCTTCATCAAGAAACGGATTTCGATATACCGGGTGGTGAATGGTCGAACGCACCATAGGAAATCCAATGGGAAATCATAAACTCTCCTGCTTCCCTAATTATTTTAGGGAAAAACCCTAGAGAAACTTTTCCTTAAAGAATTGAATTCTCTATCAGATGAAACTTTTAAAAATATTTTACTCTGAGGCTAATTCCAAAATTGCAAAGATTATGTACCATTCCTGCACAGCATGATCAGTACAGCAATGAAATGTCAGGATGACGTTATATATATATATATATATATATATATATATATATATATAGTGTCCATTTAGTGTGTAATTGTCCGATTATGGGCTCCCAGACTACTTGTCCGAAAAGGTATGAGCAGGCTTCCAAAACAGACTTAAAGTTGCACATTTTAAAAATATTTTCATATATACAGGGTGATTCAGAAAAATGGGGTCAACCAAACGTGATTTTGTTTAAATGGAACACCCTGTATATTTTCGCACCATCGAATAACTTGTAAAACTTTGCGTATATTTGACACGTAATTCATATCCCTAGCTTCAGCGATTTTCGAGTTATTCGCATTATTTAAAAATTTTTGAAAGGTACACGGTGTCAAAGAAATTAGTGTACCGTGAAAGTTATTTTAGAGATAAAAATGATTTTCTGAGGTGTTAAAGTCAGTTCAAACTTAGACATCAGACATATCGGAAAACTCAATTTTTTCAAATGGAAACCACCATTTTTTATGTCACTAGTGAATTCACCTTTGAAAATCAATAGGAAAGTATCTGACATGCCCTATACCTAAAATAATTAGTTTCTGATTTATTCCATAAAAACCAATTTTTTTGTACAAAACGCGTTAGGAAGTCCCTTTTGTTGTAGAGTAGGCTATGAGGATTGGGATAACAAGTTTCTTACTAAGAAATGCGGCACTATAACATAATAGCCAACAATACCTCCCCAGGCATTTAAACTCCATTGCTGTTGAAAATGATTTACATGTACTAAATGTGGATTTTCGGTGGCATAGTAATGATAATTATGGCTATTAACAAATCCATTTCGATGGAATGTACATTCGTCTGTAAATAATATGTAAAATGGAAACTGATTATTTTCCTGTAATTTAATTTGCATCGATCGACAAAAGTTAACTCGTTGAACGTAGTCATTAGCGGAGAGGTCTTGATGGAGTTGTACATGATGGATGAAGTTTATTCTTTTTGATACATTCAGATACGGGGGATTTTCCGGCTAACTTCTCGTACACTTATTTCTGGAGTTTCAACCACGGATAATGTAATATCCAATACATTTTCTTCATGTAAAACAAATTTGCTTCTTGTTTTTTTCTCATAGTCTGCGTTGGCTGTTCTTTCAAAGCGGTCCTTTAATTTTCCAAAACACTTTACCTGGGGATGTCTTCTATCTGGATATTTTTGAGCGTAGAGTCGTGACTAACAAACAATTTCCATCACTTTCTTCTATTGCATACGTCGTGCTCACAAGTTGTTGCCTTGAATAATTTGTTTGATTCATTGCTTTACTAACACATACAAACAACTTAAATTAAGGAAGTTTATGACAATATGTCATAAAATGTCATGTTAGGAAAACAACAATTCCGCAGCTTTCTCTGCTAAAATGTACATTTAAAACGAGAAAATTCATAATGTCATAATAACGTACTGCACGCATGTATTTTTTTATTCAACTGCGAAAGCACCCATTAGATGGTTACAAAAGCAATTCAAACGTAAGAAACTTGTTATCCCAATCCTTATAGCCTACTCTACAAAAAGGGCTTCCCTTTGTTTTGCGTTTTGTAAAAAAAAATTCGTTTTTATCAAATAAATCAAAAACTGCTTATTTTAGGTATAGGGCATGTCAGATACTTTCCTATTGATTTTCAAAGGAGAATTCACTAGCGATATAAAAAATGGTGGTTTCCATTTGAAAAAATTGAGTTTTCCGATATTTGTGATGTCGAAGTTTGAACTGACACCTCAGAAAATCATTTTTATCTCTAAAATAACTTCCACGTACACTAATTTTTTTGACACCGTGTACCTTTCAAAAATGTTGAAATAATGCGAATAACTCGAAATCCGCTAAAGTTACGGATATGAATTACGCGTCAAATGTACGCAAAATTTTACGAGTTATTCGATGGTGCGAAAATATACAGGGTGTTCCATTTAAACAAAATCAAGTTTGGTTGACCAGGTTTTTAATCACCCTGTATATATGAAATATTTTTAAAATGTGCAACTTTTAGTCTATTTGGGAAGTCTGCTCACACTTTTTCGGACAAGTAGTCTGGGAGCCCATTATCGGACATTAAATAGACACCCTGTATATATATATATATATATATATATATATATATATATATATATAGTCAAAATTATTATAAATACTACCATGTTGCCATAACAATAGACTGAAAAAATGTCGTACACCGTTTCACAAAGGATAGAAATTGTAAAAATGTTTTGATTCCGGCAATAGCACGCGCACGGTAAGTGGCTTATTTAGCGCGAAATATCCAAACCACCCGATTCTAAGTCATAATACAATTGGAAGAATTATTAACAAATTTGAAAATATTGGAAGGGTGCTTCCTTTGTGTAAATGCGCCAAAAACTATGAAGTCACTATTCAAAAAAATGAAAATACTTCAATGTATTAACTGCAGCTGTTGAAAATCGTGGTATAAGTTTTCGAGAAATTGCGAACCAGTTTGTAATGCATAAAACAACCGTATTAGAAATTTGGAAAAAGAATAATTTTCCTTCGTACAAACTTCAGTGTCATCAGGAGTTGCTTGAGGGGGATTTTGAGAGGAGACCAGAGTTTTGTTATGAGAAATGAAATGCTGTAGAAGGCTAATCTAGACCGACAATTTTTAAAGAACATTTGTTTTACGGATAAGTGTACGTTTACGTTAAACACTGAACCAAACGTGCACAATTACAGGATTTGATAAACAAAAACACCTGAGATTGTTGTTGAAAGCCCATCTCGATATCGTTAAAACGTTAATGTTTGGGTAGGAATATTCGGACAGCATATTATTGGACCATCTTTTTATGAGGCAAATCTAAGCGCGGGTAGGTTTTTGCATTTGCTGCAAGAGCAAATTTTACCGGTTCTAGCAGAAGTAACTCCCGAGTAAGAAGAAATTTGGTTTCAAATGGATGGTTGCTCTACTCACAACAGCCGAGAAGTTAAAGGCTTTATTAATCATTGTTTTAATAACTGTGTAATCGGACCAAATTGTGCAATTAAGTGGCCTCCAAAATCTGGAGATCTTGCCCCAAATGACTATTACCTATGGGGACATTTAAAATCTAAAATGTTCACTTCTAAAGGGTTTGAAGTTTTACTGGTTTTAAAGATACACATCAGTGAAGAATGTTCGAAAATAACGCCTCGCATTCTTGTCAATGTTAGAAAAGGATTTTATAATAGATTAGAATATAGCTTAGCGCAAAATAGTGGCTTATTTGAGCATTTGCTATAATTGTTAATCATTATTGATATTTATACTAGGATTTTCAACAACTGCAGTTAATACATTTGTAGTACTTTCATTTTCAAACACATTTCTTTGAATGTTAGCTTCACAATTTTTGTCACAATTACACAAAGGAAGCAACGTTCCACTATTTTCAAATTTAATAGTAATTCTTCCAATAGCTTTGATAAATTTTTTAGGCCGTTAAATCTACCTTATTTATTAACCTGTTTTTTTCATTGATTGTTTAGATGGTTTGACGTTTGAAAGGTTGTGTCATTTTGATATTTCATTCCTGTTCTGATGCTGTGCAGTAATGATACATAATTTTTTCAATTTTTGAAATTGGCGTAAGCTGTAAAATGTTTTTAATACTTTCATCTGATAGAGAGTTCCAAGTCTTTAAAGAAAAGTTCCTGTAGATTTTTTACCTAAAATAATTAGGGAAGCAGGAATTCGAGAGTTTATCATTTTCCATTGGATTTCCTACGGTGCGTCCGGCCATTCACCACCCGGTATAATGCAAAATTTTATGAATTTTATGTATTGATGAATCTATGGTCCCTTATTATGGTCGATTTTCGACAAAAGAATTTATTCGTGGATAACCGCTACGTTGGGGCTATAAACTATGAGTAGCTGCCAGAAGCCTGAGATTTATTGAATGGTTTGAGCCATACCAATGTTCATCAACTAGTTTTGCCGATGAATATAAGCAGTACGGCTTAGGTCCTAGAGTTGTTCTGCAGTTTGTTGAGGTTCTGGGCAAAAGTTACCCTGGAATGTCCAATCACATCTATATTGATAATTTTTTTACGTCGCTACCCTTTCTTCAGGAATTAAAAGCAAGATGGTATAAAGCAAATGGAATTATACGGGAAAACCGCATTGGAACTAACCGGAATATTAAGAAGAGAAGGTCGGAGTACCTTTGACTTTGATTCGTCTGAGTGAAATATTGTTTCCCTATGTAAATGGCTGTAGTTACAATTGACTCAAATCATGCTCAACTACTTTCAACCACCCAAGCAAAAGATTTTCCCAAAAAGAAAGGAAAACTGTTCATGTATCTCAACCCAACATTAAGTTTAAAAGAATATAATGAAAATATGGGTGGGGTTAGTGCAGCATATGAAAACATAAGTTTATATAGAACCTCAATCGGTGGTAAAATGTGGTTTTCTCACTATTTAGTCAATGCGTTAATATGGAAGCGCAAAACTCGTGGCACCTTGACAGAGTAGGTGGAGGTAATCTGGATCATTTAGAACTTAGAAAATCCTAAGCAGTTGCCATCCTCGACTCCTTTAAAAATCAACAAGAAGAGGTCCTAGCCGAAAATCTGTGGAACTTCACGAGTACTTTAAGTATGATGGATTAGATCATCTTATAACACACACAGAAAAACAGACGCACTATGGAAAACGCCACAAGGAAAAAATCCTAAAGATTGTTTTATATAATTTTTTTTATATAAGAATTCTTATAATTAACTAAAAATATTTTTTTTTTAGTTATTTTTGTCGCCGTCCTTTTGAAAGGACACCCAGCGTTAGCTAAAATGTTGTTTACTGACAAAAAACGCATACAAACCTTTTTATTCTAGTAATTATAAGATGGTAAAATGGTGACTCAAAAAGTTTTTTTTAATTTGGCGAAGTGGGGTGGTGTCCTTTTAAAAGAACAGTGGCAACATCTGGGTTAAATTTAGTTAGCGCCCGGTAATTTTTTAAATCAAGAATTACCATTCAAAATCACTAGTGTATATATTTGATTCATTTTGTTTCTCGAATTACTACTTTTAATTGCAATTTGGTCAATTTTTTTTTTTATGATTGTGGACCTGAACAGGCTAAATAAGGCCTATCGTGCTAAAGCACCCAGGAACACTTAGGAGGATGGATAGAGGGATAATGAATTGCCAATAGATGCCTATGAACAGCTACCTTAAATTTTCTCATATCATAAGTGAGAGGAAAACAGGAACTAGGGAGATCATTCCAGAGTTTAGAAGCCGTGTAGAAAAATGTGGATTGCGCCCGTTTGGTACGACAAGTGGAGATTTGTACTGCATACTGATGACGTGAATGAGCGAACCGAGTGTTTCTCGCAAAGATAGCCGGAGATGCTATCAAAGAATGTAATTCACCAGCACAATAGCCGTTGTAATAACGATAATACAAAGAAAGAACTGAAACCATCCTTCTATGCTCAAGGGACTGTATGTGAGAAGTTAAAGACGGGTCATTTATAAGCCTAATCGCTCTCTTTTGAATACGATCAACGATATCGAGAGCGTATTGGGGAGCACTAACCCAAAGGTGAGAATTATATTCCAGATGAGGCCGAATTTGGGCCTTATGCAGCAGAAGGAGTTGTCGAGAGGTAAAGTACTGCTTAGATCTGTACAAAAAGCCTATTTTACAAGCAGCTGTTTTGCTAGCTGACAGAAGATGGTCAACCCATGAGAGATTTGAAGATACAGTCATACCCAACAGAGTAATAGAGTCTGAAAACTTAAGAACTGAGCCATTCATACTTACAACAGGAAATGATCGATCTTTTTTGGCGGACATAAGGCAACACTGAGTTTTGTTGGAATTAAATTTAACTAGATTATTGCTTCCCCATTCGAAAATACGTTGAATGTCTTTGTTGATTGAATTTGCCATTTCAGCTTTAATTTCTTGATTTGACATAGAAGGTGGATTATCACTATGAGTAGACTGAGATGAACTACAGTGAAGAGTGCTATCGTCAATAAAGCAATGGATGGGGTTAGTTGTTGAAGAAATAAGGTCGTTTATGTACAGCAGAAAAAGTGTAGGCGCTATAACGGATCCCTGTGGTACGCCCGCGTTAATGCTAACTTCTTTTGAAAAAAGCCATCAACTACGACACGTATTCGTCTTTTATCAAGGAAACTAGAAACCCAGTTGATGAGCGTATCATTTAACCCAAACGAGGTGAGTTTGGCAAGTAAACACTTATGCCAAACTTGGTCAAATGCCTTTGAGATAACTAAAGCGACTACAACTGTTTCACCGGACTGCTCTACTGTATTGTTCTAAACTTGGGTCACATATGAAAGAAGATCGCCTGTTGAATGACTTTGCCTAAACCCATATTGGTGGTCACTAAGGAGTTTGTTAGTTTCAAGGAACGTGAGCAGTTGCTGATTGATGGCTTTTTCCATGATTATTATTATTATTTTTTTTTTTTGAATTAATTTTTTTCAGAATTACTTGCGTATATATTTCAGTAATTTTTTTTTATAATCAACGATTTTCTTTCCGATCACTTGTTTTTAGAATTGCTGTTTTAATTGCGATTCGATTAATTATTTTTTGAATTAAGTTTTTTTCAAAGTTACTGGCGTATTTTAAGTAATTTTTTTTAATTGCCGCCCGTCTAATTATTTATTTTGTGGCCAAGAATTTTCTTTCGGCATCTGCTTGTAAAACTGTATGTGTTTTTACGATTCGGCTAATTATTTTTTTCATTAGGTAAATATTTCTGAACCAGACACAATTTTATAGTTATAAGTTTTGTTATGAACGAATAAGTTCAAAGGTAAATATGTAATTAAAAACTATTATTAATTTTATTAAATACATAAATAAAAAGTTTACCTCGAGTAGGATTTGAACTTACGACCTGTACTTTGCTAGAGTACCGCCCTAACCAACTGCGCTATCGAGATTCAAGCCCCAATCAATGCAAATTTTGTCTTTATGTATGTAGAACTGATATAAATTCTAAATATAATGAGATTACAATCAAATTACGTATATTAATGGAATGTGAGCCTGCAGTATCGCAAGGATTCACACATACCAAAGCAACTTCATAGGTGGTAGGCATGTATACTCCATGCCAGCCGGGGAGGTACCACCACCCTTACCATGGGCTCGTTAATATTGGGTCTCCGATTTTCTGAGCTCGGTAAGGGCTGCCGGTTACCTTTTCCATCATCCTTAATCTATTCTCATCCTTATTCTTCTTTCTCGCCCTCACTGTCTTCCTATCGGATTAAAAGTCCCAAATTAAAAAATAAGATGGCTGTGGTTTCTAGGGTTATAAATTCCGGACGTAAAATCCTGCCCTATTCGGATGTCCGGGAGGGCAGGGCCCAAGCGACCTCGGTCATCGAAAGTATCAACTTTCTGATTCACTACTGCAACATCCGCGGTATCAGGTCTAATCTTAATGCTATTCACCAAGATCTTGAACAATTACAACCTGATATATTGTTTCTATCTGAAACACAAGTCTGCTCTGAAAGCTCCGAGTCGCCCGACTTGCAATTTCCTCAATACCATCTTCACTCTAACTTTCGATATAAAGGAGGCGTATGTGCGTACATCAAGGACAGAATTGCTTGCAAGAGAGTTTCTTCCTTAGAAAATAAAAATTTTGACGTGATTTGGTTTAAACATTCTGGTTCTAATTTTGTGAAATTCTACTGTTGCATTTATAGGTCTCCTAATGACAGCAACTTTCAAGACTTCTTCGATTACCTTAGTACGAAAGTTGACTATCTCCTGTCTCAGTTTCCATCTTGCGATATCTCATTTGTAGGCGATTTCAATGTTCATAACTCTAATTGGCTTCAATTTTCATCTACTACAAATCCCGCTGGTCATAGTGCAGAAACATTTGCTATTTCATGTGATCTCACACAAATGATTTCTGAACCCACAAGAATCCCTGATAACCCTAACCATACTCCACATCTTCTAGATCTCTTTCTTACATCAAACCCTCTTGTTTATAAAACTTCCGTTCTTTCGCCTTTAGGTCTTTCCGACCATTGTCTAATAAAATCATTTCTACTGTACCTAATTCCACTGTTGTTCGCAAAACCGATAGAACCTTGTGGTGTTTTAAGTCAGCTCGATGGAGTGATTTACGGGATTTCTTTGCAACCTTTCCATGGCGTGAATATTGTTTTAAGTCGTCCTCTCTTCGGACATCGCTCTTTCAGTATCTGAAGTCATCCTCATGGGAATGGAGTTATACATTCCGAAAAAACAGTACCGTGTAGGTCATTCACGTTCCCAACCCTGGTTCAATAAGGCTTGTTCTGATGCAATATCTTTAAAAATAAATGTTACATTAAATGGAAATCTAATAAATCGTTGGTGCTAGAAATATCTGCAAAAGTGTCATCACTAAAACTAAAAAGTTGTTCGAACAACGAAAATGCAATGAACTAGCTACATCTCCTTTAGGCAGTCGTAAATTTTGGTCTTTAGCAAAAGCCATTAGTAAAAACTTTCGAACATCTTCATTTCCCCTGACATCTATTGACGGATCGGTAGTTGCTGATTCTGTAGACAAAGCCAACGTTTTGTGGATTTGTTTGCATCAAACTCGTGTCTCAATGATTCTGGAAAAGATGTGCCCCTAGTCAACTCTTCTTCATACGTTATGAAACCAATTCATTTTCGGTACAAGCTCTTGGAATCGATCATCAGTAGGCTTGATCTCAATAAGGCGACTGGCCCAGACGGTATCCCAGCTATTGTCTTAAAGAAATGTTCCCCGAACTAGTACCAGCCTATCTAAGCTCTATACGATCTCTATATCTTCTGGGGAATTCCTTCATCATGGAAGTTAGCAAATGTTCAACCTATTCCCAAAAAGGTGATAAGACCGATCCCTCAAATTACAGACCAATTGCCATCACTTCCATTTGTCTAAAATCATGGAAAAAGCCATCAATCAGCAACTGCTCACGTTCCTTGAAACTAACAAACTCCTTAGTGACCACCAATATGGGTTTAGGCAAAGTCGTTCAACAGGCGATCTTCTTTCATATGTGACCCAAGTTTGGAACAATACAGTAGAGCAGTCCGGTGAAACAGTTGTAGTCGCTTTAGATATCTCAAAGGCATTTGACCAAGTTTGGCATAAGTGTTTACTTGCCAAACTCACCTCGTTTGGGTTAAATGATACGCTCATCAACTGGGTTTCTAGTTTCCTTGATAAAAGACGAATACGTGTCGTAGTTGATGGCTTTTTTCAAAAGAAGTTAGCATTAACGCGGGCGTACCACAGGGATCCGTTATAGCGCCTACACTTTTCTGCTGTACATAAACGACCTTATTTCTTCAACAACTAACCCCATCCATTGCTTTGCTGACGATAGCACTCTTCACTGTAGTTCATCTCAGTCTACCATAGTGATAATCCACCTTCTATGTCAAATCAAGAAATTAAAGCTGAAATGGCAAATTCAATCAACAAAGACATTCAACGTATTCTCGAATGGGAAGCAATAATCTAGTTAAATTTAATGCTAACAAAAGTCAGTGTTGCCTCCATGTCCGCCAAAAAGATCGATCATTTCCTGTTGTAAGTATGAATGGCTCAGTTCTTAAGTTTTCAGACTCTATTACTCTGTTGGGTATGACTGTATCTTCAAATCTCTCATGGGTTGACCATCTTCTGTCAGCTAGCAAAACAGCTGCTCGTAAAATAAACTTCGTGTACAGATCTAAGCAGTACTTTACCTCTCGACAACTCCTTCTGCTGTATAAGGCCCAAATTCGGCCTCATCTGGAATATAATTCTCATCTTTGGGTTAGTGCTCCCCAATACGCTCTCGATATCGTTGATCGTATTCAAAAGAGAGCGATTAGGCTTATAAATGACCCGTCCTTAACTTCTCACATACAGTCCCTTGAGCATAGAAGGATGGTTTCAGTTCTTTCTTTGTATTATCGTTATTACAACGGCTATTGTGCTGGTGAATTACATTCTTTGATACCATCTCCGGCTATCTTTGCGAGAAACACTCGGTTCGCTCATTCACATCATCAGTATGCAGTACAAATCTCCACTTGTCGTACCAAACGGGCGCAATCCACATTTTTCTACACGGCTTCTAAACTCTGGAATGATCTCCCTAGTTCCTGTTTTCCTCTCACTTATGATATGAGAAAATTTAAGGTAGCTGTTCATAGGCATCTATTGGCAATTCATTATCCCTCTATCCATCCTCCTAAGTGTTCCTGAGTGCTTTAGCACGATAGGCCTTATTTAGCCCGTTCAGGTCCACAATCATAAAAAAAAAACTTGACTAATATTATTTTATTATCAGTTTTGTTATGAACGAATAAGTTCAAAGGTAAATATGTAATTAAAAATTAAAATTATAAGTTCTACATACATAAAGACAAAATTTGCATTGATTGGGGCTTGAATCTCGATAGCACAGTTGGTTAGCGCGGTACTTTAGCAACGTATAGCTCGTAGGTTCAAATCCTACTCTAGGTAAACTTTTTATTTATGTATTTAATGAAATTAATAAATTCCTAAATTCCTAAAAGGTGGGTAACACCCCGTCAGATGAATACGTAAAATGTCCATTATAAAAATAAATTAGTATTTAAAAATGTGAGGTGTAAACAAATGTGTAAGTTTTGCTGCATTGAAATTGTCAGTTGACAGTCCTTACATCACTAAAATATTAAATGCCTACAATAATAATCAATTGGCTCTCAGTTTTGATTATTTGCGAATTTTCGCTAAAGGATAGTGTAAAAAATTTGAAATTTAGTCAATACATTTAATCTGAAATGTGCCATAAGGAAAGAGGTGCAATTCGTTGCTTGCGAAACGAAAAAAAAAAGTATTTGTTAATACTGTGTAAATCAAAATCAATAGGTACCATAGGTATATTATTTCATAAATCTGTGTAAAAAATAGGTATAACTATATAAAAAAATAATAATAGGTTAAAAAAGACGAAACGAATCTTTGCATGCACGAACGGTTATTATAAAGGGTTTTTAATTAGTTCAATACAAAAGGACGTGTGCTTGTCGGTAAAATAAAATGAAAGAAGCAGACCAAGAAATAGGCCCATATGGTGCTCGCGTGGCAGACGCCTTTTTATAAGACACGCAAAGGTTTTCAACTTATTTTTAACAAGAATTTAATTATCTGTAATATGAGGATGTTGTTAACTAATTAAGTGAAAGTTTACTTCACATTTGTTATAAAAAAAAAAATTGAATAAGTAAGAAATAATATTTTGCATTTCTCACCAAAAAATGTTAAAAAATACTCCAATTTTTAAAAACAAAAATAAGCAAATGATTGGGTTCCTAAAATTATGATAAACAATATCATTGCTCAAAAATTTTCTGAAAATATTTTTCGACACATTTATTTACCGGGTAAATCCAAAATCCCCTTTACCTAAATTTTCAACATTTCCGCCGTATAAACAATTGCACAGTTACACGAAACAAAATATAAATAAGTAAACATAAACATAGATAGATAACTCTTATCAATACCGTAAAAAAGTCGTAAATTGTAAACATTTTTGATAAAAACGAAATATCTTGATTCAACTGTATTTCAATGTATATTTAGAATGGCGACCGCGTCGGATCAATAAAGACGCGTCGTGACGCTATTGGACGTTGAACGATATTAAAACTATTGTAGTACGCCATTTTGTTTCACTTACCTTTCCGGGTTCCTTATCAAAGTCACATTCTCTATTTTGCATGTAGGAATTTGATGGTGGTGCGAAAACAAGTTGTAAGTTTGTACCCGTTGCTACAAATGCAATTTCGGTATGTCCTTCTCGACATGCATTTTGAAAACGTACTTGTCTTTCTTCCTGTGGCCGGTCTCTATATCCCGTATATCTGACCTGTACAAAAAATATTATAAATAGAATCACGCCCGAAATAATTAAAATTGTGAAATCAACAAATTTTTGTTACATTATGACATAAAGTTCACGCACAATTAATTATTTCGGCAAAGCGAAACACAATAATATTTCTGTTTACCATATTAATTCAAAACCTATTAAAATTATTAAAAGTTTCCCCTGATTTTTTTTAGTTAATTAATTTTTTTAGCCAAAGTTTGGCATATGAGCTAAATTACTTTTAAAGCCTGCTGGGAAAAGTAACTAAAAAATATATATGTAGACTATAATTCAATTATCTTTATCTGTACGTTTTGATCCTAACACAGTTGATAATTTTTCATATATTTACAGAAGTTACTCGCATAAAGTTTTTTGTAAATATTTTCACTAGATCTTTAAAAAGACTTTACACTTTTTGCTATAAAGTGAACAGTTTCCCAGATATTCACAATAGTATTTTAAGATTTGCATAAAGTTACGTTTATGGGCTATTTTGTAACGCTAGAAAAAACTAAAAACTAAATTAAGGTGTGTGAATAACCGGGTCTGTGATTTAAACGTATGTATAATTAGGCGCTGATTATGCGCCACTTTGCGCAGTTGAAATTAAATATTGCACCCCAATAGGAAATAAATTGTGGCGAGAATTCTATAAACACGGCTAGCTTCACGCAGCCTCAAACGTTTGGATAAGTTATTATTTTCTTATTCAGTAATTAGGTGCTAATTAGGCGCGGTTTTGCATCTCCACAGGAGATAAGTTATCCCAAAAATTATGCGACAAGGCTAACTTCATAAACTTATGAATAAATTCATCTTTTTATTTGCGTGATAATTAGGGACATACTATGTGCCTTAAAATAAAATTTTGCACCGTTACAGGAAAGAAGTTATTGTAAGATTACGTCGACACGCAACTTCATAGCAATGAACTTCCGCATAAATCAATTTTTTATGCAGTAATTAGGCGCTAATCATGCGCCGTTCTGCGCCGCTAAAATTAAATTTTGCGCTCCTATAGAAAGAAGTTATTGTAAAATTTACATCGACACGTATAACTTTACAGAGCCGCGAATTTCTACGTAAATCACTTTTTTATTATGCTCTAATGGATGTATTTAAATTTATAATTTTTGCAATAACTTATTTCTTATAGGGGCACACATTTTTATTTTAACTGCGAGAAAAAGCGCAAAATTTTTGCGCCTAACTACTAAATAACCAAAAATTGACTTTCGCAGCAGTTCACGACTGTGAAGTTAGCCGTGTATAAATTTTTGCAATAACTTATTTAATTCGGGGGCGCAAAGTCTTATGTTAGCGGCGCAAACAGCGCATAATTAGTACTTAATTACTATACAAGAAAAAATTATTTATGCAGAAATTCACGGCTGCGAAATTAGACGTATTGACGTAATTTTTACAATAACTAGTTTCCTATAGGAGTGCAATATTTAACTTTGACGGCGCCAAGAAAACACACATTGGTTCAAAAGGTTATGAAATTAGCCTTGTCGATGTAATTTTTGCAATAATTTATTTCCTATTATGGCGCAGAATTTTATTTTAGCGGCGCAAAACGGCTCATAATTGGCGCTTTATTACTGGATAAAATAAATATGGTTCATGTAGATGTTCAAAGCTGTGAAGTTAAGCGTGTCATTGTAATTTTCCTGTATAGACGCAAAATTTTATGTTAACGGCGCGAAATGGCGTCTAATTACTGCATAAGAAAAAATTATTTATCCAAATGTTCGCGGTTTCGTGAAGTTAGCCATGCTTATAGAACATTGTTGCAAGTTATTTCCTATTGGGGGCAAAATTTAATTTTAACGGTGCAAAATGGCGCATAATTGACGCCTAATTATGCACATGTTTAAATCACATTATTCAAAAATGTCCCGGCTATTTTCACACACCTATTAAAATATCATTAAAAAGGTATCTCAATTTTGTGCTCCAAAGTTGATAGTTTTCGATATATTCACAAAAGGTCGTATACAAACATTTCGTGGAGTATCATTTTTATAGGTGTTTGTTGTGCTGCAAAAAATTTTTCATTAAGAAAACTAAAGCTGGATTAGAATACTATACATGGCGATGAAGGAAAAGGAGAGGTAATTTACTCAACGTTAAAATGCACCTTTACCGTCTCGTAAAATAAACTATTTTTTAAGGAAATCGGTCCTATAAACAAAAATTACCCAAAATAAAGACACCACTCCTCAAAGACACTTTCGAGCCCGTGTGCATCCCATTCGGTATCGTCCGCAAAAACATTACAAAACGGCATACCCCAGAGGTCGATATTAAGTGTTATGTTTGCAGGTGCAGTAAATTCACTATCTTTAGTTTTACCTGAAATTCACATGTACGTAAATGAACTACAATCATGTTAGCTGCACCTGAAATTTATGAATAAAATGAAAAGGTGCAGGTGTAAGCTTCATCGACTATTCTAAAGTTGTTCGAAAAAATACAAAATGCGATATTGAGCTCTCTTAATTCAAAGTGAGAGCATAGCTGATCCACACTCAAGCACATGCCAATTTTTGATGCTTAGTCATATGCGTTATGGCAGGCTCTCCTTACTTGTTTTATCTACAAACAAAAAACTTTCTTATAGTAACCGATTCAGCAAGTTCATTAAGTAATCATACTCAAAGATCCACTAACCCAAAAAATTATAACACTTAGACAGTGTAATGAGAAGAAACAAAGTATTACATCTATATGTAGTCCCAGCCATATCAGAGTTTACCGCAATGAAAGGGCAGACCAGGTAAGTTGCAACGATATTGTTTTAGAAAAGTCATCATTGTCCTTTACAAGAATATACTACAAGGTTCTAAAAAGTGAAATGATTTTGGTAAGGTAACAATAATTGAAGCTCCGACCCACTTGACTTGCAATTTCTCCAATAAATTTCAGAACTCCGTGCCCAGTAACCCAAAAAGGTGAATGTTTGGGCTGGAATTTTAGATATAACTATAATTGATCCCTTTTTTATCGACGATAATTAAACTGGTGGCAGAAGATAGTACATAGAATAGAGGAACTTACTGAAGACTTTAACGAAATCTGGTACCAACATGATGTGATACCTCTCTATTACTATGGGGAGCTCTATCAGTTTTTAGATAAATGCTTCCTCGAAAGGTGGATAGGAAGAAGAGCTCCCCAATTCCCAGATATGACTCCACTGTAATTCTTCTCGTGGGACTATTTGAAATGTCAAATTTTCGGGAATCTTCCAAGGAATACGTAATAAAATATTCCAAATAGTTACCCCCAGATACTAAACAATACATTTCCGGAGCATTATCATCGCCTGGTTACCGTTTAGCTAACAATGGAAAACATTTTAGACATGACTAGGAATTTAGGTATTAACGACGTGTTTCTTAGTTTCCATAATTATTACTAATAATATTTATTACACTGAGTTTAAAATTATTGAAATTCGATAATATTGTAGCTATTAATTTTTTAGTTGCAGTTTTATACAGAAGAACCCGAAAATGTGGAAAGTCGCCGCTAACAAAAATCTTTCGTAGGGTAGTAAATTAGCTCTAAAGAGCTACTTTACATTAGCCCTGTATTGCGTTCTTTCACGTTAATCAAAACCTATCAACTGTAGAGCAAAAGTATAATCTTTTTAAAAACAATAAAATTTTAGACAATTTTTTGCAATAAAGTATCCACACTTTTTGCTTTAAAGTTGATAGTTTTTGATATATTCACAAAAGACAATTAACCGAAATGTCTTTTGTGAATATATCAAAAACTATCAACTTTGAAGTAAAAAGTGTGAATACTTTTGGAAACAAGAATAAACAATAAACGTCGGAGAAAACGTATCTTTTTTAAAAATAACTCAATTTTAGACATTTTTTTTAAAAAGGCTTATCGTAGAGTAATACCTTTTGCCAATATTTAAAAAACTATCAGCTTTGATGCAAAAAGTGAGGACACCTTTCTTAATGAAACCTCAATTTTAAACAATGTTTCTTAACGAAAATGTTTGGCAGGGTAGTAAATTGGCCCGCAAAAGCTACTTTATACCAGCCCTAAACACTTTCTTTTATGTTAATCAAAACGTATCAACTTTGAAGCAAAAGGATCTTTTTTAAAAATAAGTAAAATTTATACATTTTTTTTTAAATAAAGGCGTACCTTAAAGCAATGGCTTTTCTTAATATACAGACAAACTATTACCTTTGAAGCAAAAATGCGGATACCTTTTTTAATCAAAATTCAATTTTAGACAAGTTTTTTGAACGAGTCTTTTGTAGGATGGTATGTTATCTCTCAAAAGCTACTTTATACCTGCCCTTAAACACTTTCTTTTACGTTAATCACAGCCTATAAACTTTGGAGCAAACACAATCTTTTATAAATATAATTAAATTTTATGCAAGTTTCCTTAACGATAGTCTTTCGTAGTGTAGTAAATTAACTCCAAAAGGTTGCTTTGTATCAGCCTTAAAACGTTCTCTTTCACGTATCATCTTTTTTTACAAATAAATCAATTTTACACATTTTTTTTAAATAAAGGATTGTCGTAAATCAATACCTTTTGTAAATATATCAAAAACTATCAACTATGAAGCAAAACGTCTAGATGCGTTTTTACTGAAAATTTAATTTTAGACAATTTTTCTTAACGAAAGTCTTTCGTACGGTCGTAAACTAGCTCTAAAAAACTATTTTAAACCAACCCTGAAAGTCTTTTTCACGTTAATCAAAACCTATCAACTTTAAAAATAATTCAATTTATAATGAATATATATCATATACTATCAGCTTTGAAGCAAAAAGTGCAGCTACCTTTTTCAATGAAAATTAAATTTTAGATAAGTTTTCTTAACAAAAGTCGTACATAGGGTAGTGATGAGCTCAATAAAGAGACTATTCCAGCTCTAAAACACCTTTTTCCACAATAATCAAAACCTATCAACTTTGGAGCAAAAGTATAATCTTTTTTAAAAATAATTTAATTTTGGAGGTTTTTTTAAAGTTTTATTGTAGAGCAGTACCTCTTGTGAATAAATAAAAATCTAGCAGCTTTAAATCAAAAAGTGCGGATACCTTTTTTTAATGAAAATTGAATTTTAACAAGTTTTCTTAACGAAGGTCTTTCGTTGGGTAGTAAATTAGGTCTAAAAAGCTAATTAAATTTTAGACAATTTTTTTTAATAAAGGCTTTCTGTAAAGCGATACTTTTTTACTGAAAATTCAATTTTAGGTCAGTTGGCTCTAAAAAGCTACTTTTTTTCTGTAAATTGTGGAACTAAATGTAGTTGACTGCAAAATTTTTTGAAATTCTTGGGCCAAAACTTTCAAATCTGGAGTTACAAGTTATTTTCATTGCAGGAAAATTTATTCGCATAATGTTGTCACAGCAATATTTTGTTCTACCAACCAATTTTTGACCTAAAATTGAACCTATTTATATTTGTACTCTTAGAAAAAGTTCTTTGGTTCCAAAATATGGCCTATATGATTTGCCAAACGAAATTGCTGCGCAAACAAAGTTTTTGGACATTTTTGATTTCAAGTGATGGTAAACACCATTAAAAAAAATCAGTGTTTGTCGATTGAGAATATACGTTTGGTTTTTTCGAATGAATTTAGTGTTTAAATAAAGATTTTGGACCTAAATGACGACCAACAACGTGAAAGAGATGTAAATATACTTGCTTTATTATGGCTAGTTTAAAACTTAACGAAGTGTAACTTTGTCTAAAATTAACTAGTTTTCTAATTGGACATCGTATAGTTTGATCATGACCGTATTCTGAACATATCTGCGCTTATTAGGCTACTACATGACAGTATGGTTATAAACAGTTTTAACTAAATCGGCAACCTCGAATTTATTAGGAAATCTTCACATTGTGCTTTAGCCAAATTTGTCGTATTAGTTTTGACCAACTAAAAGATATAAAGCACCAGTTTGCAAAATTACGTAATTTGAAAACAAGACAACAGATATTAAGACCTCTTTCAACACCGCGACCGTGCTTTAAGTGCGCGTCTTCTTAAGAATTAGGTAATTTCAAAAACTGGAAGTATGTATACTTTTGTTCTCGCTTATGAACCTAGTGAACCATTCGAACATAGCAAATTAAAGAAATAAAACTATTTGATGTTCAACACCCCATTCACTACTACGAGGTGCATGAAAATTGCGCAATTTAAAAATTGTATAGTTTGGAATTTTAAAATTTTAGTCCAAGAACAAGGCAATTTTTCAAAATTATGAAAAAACCAACACCACCAACGTTATCCTTATTTTTCATCCTCCGAATCTTTTTATTATTATTTTTGATATACGTACATTCATTTACATGAAATTACACCCAAAAGGTTACATTCGTTCCACAATTTAATGAAAAAACAATCCTAAAACACTCTTTCACATTAATTAAAACCTATCAAATTTGGAGCAAAAAATAATTAAAAACAGTTTAATCGTAAATTTATCAAAAACTATTGACTTTGAAGCAAAAATTGCGGATACCTTTTTTCATGAAAATTCAATTTTTGACAAGTTTTCTTAACGAAGGTCTTTCTCAGGGTAGTAGATAATCTATACCAGCCAATCAAAACCTATCAACTTTGAAGCAAAAATAATTAAATATAGTTTAATGTTAGACATTTTTTAAATAAAAACTTATTGTAGGAAATACCTTTTGTGAATTCATATACAGTTATTAATTTTGAAGTAAAAAGTGCAGATACTTTTTCATGAAAATTCAATTTTTGACAAGTTTTCTTAACGAAGGTCTTTCTCAGGGTAGTAGATAATCTATACTAGCTCTAAAACACTTTCTTTTACGTTAATCAAAATCTATCAACTATGGAGCAAGAAATAATTAAAAACAGTTGAATCTTAGAGATTTTTTTAATAACGGCTTATTGTAGAGCCAATGCCTTTTGTGAATCTATCAAAAACTATCACTTTTGAAACAAAATTTAGACCAGCTCTAAGCGACTTTTTGTTTTAGATCAAATAGTATACAAGCCTTTTAAGGATAATCTAATGAAAATAATGCAGATATCGATATAAGCTACCTTATACACCGTGTCCAAGGTAAGGATGCCCACTATGGGGATCTCGGAAACTGTAAGAGATGGAAGGTCGGTTAAATGGAACAAAAGTTACGCATTTAAGAGGATGCATTTATGGTCTATGTAGAACTCTAATATCTCTTTTAGTTTTTGAGATGCTTACCGCTGTTATTCAATTTTGATACAACGTTTCGTTTGTTAGCAACTATCATCAACCTTATTTTTTAAATACACGAAAAATTATTTTTGCCATATTTAAATTCTCTCCTTGATTCTGAATTCAACGATATATCACACTTTATATTTTTGATACGTTTCAGATGAGAAAATTCATATTCAGTGTAAAACATCGAAAACGTACAGTTAAAACTAATACCAGAAACATCAGAAAACCGTAAAATTATTATAAAATTATGTTTTGTAATTTTAAATGATAGACAAATAAAAACAAATTTATTTTAAAGGTTAATAAACTCACAAAAGATGTTCAAAAGATTTCTAAACATAAATAGCATCTTCTAACTGTAGCATCTAAACCATTCATCAGCATTTGAGGAGTTATACTAGCAAACGCTTCGAGAACTAATCTTTGTAAAATTTCTTCGTTTTCAATATCGTTTCCATAAATGTCATTTTAATGTATCCCCAAAGAAAAAATCCAAAGGTGTTATATCTGGAGAACGGGTTGGCCACACTACATTTGCATGAGTGCCAATACATCTTTCTGGAAATCTAACTGACAACTCTGGAATTATGTGCTGGTACATCGTCCTGCATAAACCAACAACCTTTAACTTCTTGCAAAGACAAATCATTCAAAGCTATCTCTAATTCATTTTGAAGTAAAATTTGGTGACGTTCAGAATTTAAGGACTCGTGGTAAATTAAAGGACCTATAATTTGAGTACCGAATATAGCAGCCCACATATTAAATCCGAAACGGTGTTGGTGTTTGGCCGTTTTGTACAGAAGTGGATTTACTCTTGCCCAATAATGAGAATTTCTACAATTAAAAATTCCATTATTATTTTTTTGCTTCTTTAAAATGTAGTGCGTCGACTGCTAAGGTCATTGGCACTATTCCCAATATTATTTTCCATTTTCGTTAACCAGCTGTCGTTATTAATTCGACCCTATAGTTTCCGAAGCTAATGTTAAATTTTGTTAAAAATATTTATCGCGCGCATGAAAGTAATGCTGGCTTTAATTTTGGTCGTGTCCGTAAGGTTATCCCTTTTTTATCAGACAGACCCAGACGTTGTCGTATTTCACTATAGCCATCGCATTGGCACAGACAGTGGGCTACGGTCAAGCGTTCACCGCAATGATGACATCTAGGGGTTCTTGGCCCTTAAGCAGATGGGCGTGAGTAACAGCCGTATGACCAATTCTTAATCGATGCAGCTTAACCTGGTCAGCCCTTGAAAGTTGGAATGGTGGTCTCCATCTGTTTGTTGTGTTTTAATAGAGCTTAATTCGTTATTGACCCTACCCCATTCCCATGCCCAAACATCATAGCAAAGCGATTTTACGTGCCTTTTAACGTCGAGGTGTTTATGTATGTTTACCTCGACGGTATCTCGATCCGCCGCTTGCCGAGCAGCTCGATCGGCTAACTCGTTTCCCTTTATGCCTGCGGGACTAGATAACCAAATGAAGGTTATTCGTTTCCTATGTCGCAAAGGTGTTTGGTTAAGGAAGTTATGCTTTGTATTAGGGGATCATCAGAGAAAGGATCAGAGATACCTTGAAGGACACTGAGTGAATCAGTGGCTATAATGAACCTATGCGTGTCGGTTTTAAATCGCAATATCGCAGACTCTGCCAGATTGCGTATGACTCCGCAGTATAAATGGACGCGTGCCTAGGAAGGGTCCATACGTGAGCAACGTCACCCGACAAATGATGATCCAACTCCAGAATTAGTTTTGGACCCATCTGTGTATATGTGTATTGCCCTGGGTATTCGCTAAGGATTTCCCGAAAGTTATAGGAGATCAGAATTGCGGAGTCCTTATCTTTAATAAATACCGTGAGATCATAACGAATATTACTTTCTGAATTTAGCCATGGAGCAATTTCTGCTGTACCTATGGGTAACATTTCCGGTAACGGAAACTGCAGAATTTCGAGCAATTCTTGTGCTCTCAACCATACTTTCATCGGACCATATTATTTTATTCGGAAAATATTCATTGTTTTGAGATTGACGTGTATACCATTCGCAAAATATTCTATGTCTTTCTGGGTCACCTGGTCGAAGTCCTTGGCAAATTATAAATTTATATGGATGTACTTTCTCTTTCTTTAGAACATAATGAGCTGTGGAATGTGCTATGCCAGTTGCCTCTTCAATTTTCCTAGTAGAGACCTGTGGATTTTCCGTTACAGCTAATAAAACAGTATTGGATTTTTCTTCATTGCAAGGTTTTTGCGAGATTTTACAGGTTTTTTGAACGCACCATATTTTTTTAGATTAACTGTTAATGTGCGAAAAGTTCTTTTATGAGGTTGACGCCTTTCTAGATATTTGTTTAAATACATTATTTCGGCTTCAGAACAATTACGTTGACATGTCAGTATATCGAATTTTCATTATTTGAAAAATGTACAGGCTGTCCCAAATTCGAGGGCAATTATAAGCTTATTATAAGAGATAGGATATAGGTTTAAATTCGGCACTTTTGCTAAATTCGATGCCGAGTAATAATCTGAAAAGAAATTTGAGCTAACTCGAATGGATTTGGTTTTATGCTCAAAAACTAAAAATTTCGATTTTGTTTTTCGCGTTTGGCTTATTATTAGGAATTTTCAAAATTCGATTAAACATTATTAAGGCAACTTTTACGCACAATACTAATACGGTATTAAAAATATTATGCGACGTTCTGTTTATTCTGAACCATCGTCAGGTTTATTTTTTCTTATCGGGGTTAAGACATATTTTTATGGCGTTGGATGGAGAATGTTATGCTGATTTTAGTAATATATAACACTTCATGGTTTGATCGACTGCGAACTAAAATACTCTTAAATTAAAACTAAATATTACATTATCACGATACCCATGAATCAAACAAAACTCAGGAGTTGGCTTTTGTTATGTCATTTTCTAATTATAAAAAGGGTAATAACTGCAAGATCCTTCGTGTTAGTGCTTTAAAATTTTCAAGTTTCTTTAGAATGTTTTCAAATTCAGAAAAACGAGACATGATAAGGATATTTTATAGCTGCAATAGAAATAGTGTCAGAGCAGAACAAAGATATTTAGAGGAATATCCAAAGAGGCAGCAACCAAACGAGAGATATTTTCTAAATTAGACCAAAATTTGCGAGAATTTGGATGTTTTCAGAAACCTTGAAATGCATATGGTAGCAGACTAGACAGAGATGTCGAAGAAGAAATATTACATCAGGTACTATTTGTTAGTATTATACTAATTATAAGAATTTCCACTCACTTCACTGCTAATTTCAGCAGACATTTTTTTTGGAAAGTTATGACTTTATGTTATCCATCTTAGGTTCAAGAAAATCCTTCAACCTCTACCAGAGAAATAGAGCAAACTATTGAAGTGCCAAAACGACAGTTTGGCGAGTGTTAAAGCAACACCGTTATAAACCATTTAAGTTACACGTTAGTCAAACTCTTCGGCCTGGGGACGATATGAGACGGTTGGATTTTGTAACCAACTTAATACCAAAATGCTGGAAAATCGCAATTTCTCAATCAAATAATTTGGACGGATGAGTGCAATTTTCCACTAATGGAATGTTTAATCGTAATAACGAGCACTACTGGTCCGTTGAAAATCCACGAATTAACAGGAAAATGCGAGGACAAGGCCACCGGTCCTTTAATGTGTGGGTTGGAATCTGGAAGGATAGGCTCCTTGGGCCAATTATTTAGGAAGGTATCCTAACGTCTCAACGCTACCTCGCATTTCTAACACAAGAAATATCAGACCTTTTGGATGATGTTCCGCTAAACGAAAGATGGACTCTCTGGTGGCAAATGGACGAAGCTCCTCCTCATAATGCTGCGATAATAAGTGAATATCTTAACGGCGTATTTCCTGATAAATGGATAGGAAATAGGGGACCAGCAAGAAGTCCAGATTTAACCCCTTTAGATTACTTCCTCTGGGGCTATTTAAAAAATATGATTTATAAGACGCCACCGCAAAATATAGAAGAACTCCAGAATAGGGTTGTTAATGAACTTCGTCAAATTCCCAGGTGAACCATTCAAAGAAGCGTAAACAAATTGTAGAAGAAGAATTCATTACTGTATTCAAGAAGGAGGAAACTTGTTCGAACATTTATTATAATAATTTTTATTTATTTGTCTGTGTAATTATTTTGTTGTTACCTATCGATAAATTTGCGTTGCCGCTATTATGACCGTGTTACATAGACATACTTGTTTGAGTTGTTTGTTAATGTTTTTTTTTAAATTGTTTAAATGTTTTTATATTTTTTGGATGTTCTAACGGTTTAACAAATTAAATAAGTAGAACTACTGTAATTATTCCTTGCTGGATCCAAGAAGGCGGAATCTTGTTCTTCGTATTTTTCTCATTATTTTAGTTCGCAGTCGATCAAACCATAAAGTGTTATATATTGCTAAAATCAGCATAACATTCTCCATCCAACGACATAAAAATATATCTTAACCCCCATAAGAAAAAATAAACCTGATGATGGTTCAGAATAAACGAAACGTCACATAATATTTTTAATACCGTATTAGTATTGTGCGTAAAAAGGTGCCTTAATAATGTTTAATCGACTTTTGAAAATTCCTAATAATAAAGTGGCCAAACGCGAAAAACGAAAATCGAAATTTTTAGTTTTTTGAGCATAAAACCAAATCCATTTGCGTTAGCTCAAACTTTTTTTCAGATTAGTACTCGGCATCGAATTTAGCAAAAGTGCCGAATTTAAACCTATATCCTATCTCTTATAATAAGCGAGATCCCCATGCTTGCCCTCGAATTTGGGACAGCCTGTACTCCTACCACATTGTTTTTAGGTAAACACAAAATGTAATTAACTCAAGGGCCACCAAACAAACGTAATACGGACAACAATCAATTATGACAGGTAGGTAAACAAAATGCAAAGCCAACTTATCAAATGCATCAGTACGACGGAAGATGTATTTTAACTATTCAATTGATAGTATTTTCACTAAATACATACTTGTGAATTATTTTATTCGCAACAGGCATTAGAAAATGAGAAAACATTATTTTATAATAATTTTACAGTTTTCTAATGTTTCTAGTATTAGTTTTAACTGTATGTTTTCGATGTTTTACATTGAATATCAATGTTCTAATCCTAAACGTATCAAAAATATAAAGTGTGATATATTGTTGAATTCAGAATCAAGGAGAGAATTTAAATATGGGAAAAATAATTTTGTCGTGTATTTAAAAAAATAAAGTTGATGATGGTTGCTAACAAACGAAACGTTGTATCAAAAATTGAATAACAGCATTAAGTAGAACTAGAAAATGTGCTCTTCATTTCTGGATAGCTCTTCAAATAAGGTCAGAAAAAAATAAAAACGAAAATCAGAAAATTCAATTTTTTTCAAATATCTCAAAAACTAAAAGGGATATTCGAGTTCTACAACGCCAATAAATACATCCTCTCAAATGCGTAACTTTTGTTCCATTTAACCGACCTTCCATCTCTTATCGTTTCCGAGTTCCTCACAGTGGGCATCCTTATCTTGGACATGGTGTATACAATATACACAAATGATATAAATATTCTTATATTTTAACACAAAAATTAGTCATTATGTAAATGCTTCCCCAAAATTAGTCTTGGAATAGACTTGCTCCGAATTATTATGACATAATAATTAAAATTACCCATTCGATTCTTATGATAAAAATTGTGTATTTTTCTTTAATATGTGTATATGTAAACAAAAGTTTCCATAAATAATAATACGTTGATGGAAAGATGCAAAAATAGGGCAGTCCCATTACAGACGTTTCCAATAACGAAACGCGTTTAAAAAAAATTTCCCAAAAAAATGAATCAACATTAAGTTTATAAAATAAAGGAATTACATTTGCCAGTTGTAAATTACAAACTGATTAACATTTACGTAAGGTCCGCGCGATAGACAAATAATTAAATAATTGCTTCAAGCGTATTCGTTTATATTTAAATATTAAATGAGTCATAAAGAGAAGTTCAGTTGACAAGATTTAAAATTAACATTAACAATATGTTTATATAAAGGAGAAAGGCAACAAAATATATGAAACAGTGGCAAAGAATGTAGCTCGTGTCCGGTGTTAGTCAGCACATGCCCCCCCAAAAGAAACAATTTCACAGAATCCGGATTACTTCATCACTCATCGTCTAACTTAATTATTAATTACCATTGTTTGTTTTCCTATAATTGCGTTTACACATTGAATATAACAAACTCTACCTGATGTGGGTGGCCGTGAATTAAAACAAAAAAAAGGCACATGCAGAGAAACAAATAACCCTCTACAGGCCTCCAGCTTCCACTAAAAAACAAAAATATCCAAGAATTGCCCACATTCATATTATTAAACAAATTGCATTTTCCGAAAAGCCTTGAATTTGTATAAATACAAAACAGGGTCGGATTAAGTAGTTCAAATTTCAGTGTCACGATTAAAAAAGAACAGGTAAAAATTTCTAGGAAATTCGCAAAGAATAAAAAAGAACAACGTACCTCACTTTCTCTACTTAATCGTCGAAAAAGTTCATCAGATTCAAATTTAGCTTTTTGATCGGGCACAACACGGGGCATTTTAAATATAAAACGTGGTTTTGGCTGTTCATATAAACCGATTGAATCAAAGGGTAACATCCCTGCTAATGCCGATGCAGGATCGTTCATTGATTGCATAACACTCCTAAAAGGCGTTTAAACACTGCGTTTCTTTGATAAACACAAATTTTCGAAAACTACGTAAAGGTGCGTATCTATAAACACTCAATTCTGTATATCTCGCTCGAACCAGAGACGAAATGATACTGATTACTACGCTACTACTGCATTCCAAGTTATGTATGAGTCCTAGGATACTTTTTGTTAGGGTTTCCCCAAGTTATAGATCCCGTTTTAAAGGCGGAGTTTGTTGCACTTTCCACCAATCGTAATCATGTATAACTTATGTAATGTTAACATAACACTGTGCCCTATCCTAACTGTTTGTACTTATAACCGGTATTTACATTATGGGGCGATATGACGCACCTATGAAAGTAAAGTAGGCAGGTTTTGATGAGATTTATCTCCTAATCTTGTTTTTCTTTTCAATAGAGTAAACAGCTGCTTTCAATTTCTAAAGATTACATATGGGATTATTCACATAATAACACTCTAAAAAAATCACAATCGCATTATTTTTAATACAAAAATCACAATACGCAACAATCTTCTGTTTTTAGAAATTGTAAGAGGTAGACTTACTTCTTCTAGCAAATTACATAAATAGTAAATTTTTGTAAGGCTAGCTTTATGTACTTTACCGGATTACAGTATTTCCTTTATAGCAAAGATTATGTTGCAATTTATTTATTTATTATTGAGGAAATAAAATTTTACTTATTTATAGAATCTATAATCACAATTTTTTTTTTAATTCAAAATATGTTTATTCACGAAATAATAATGCAAAATCTACGGTGTATTCCAAAATGATTCAAGCAAAATAACTAGAAGAGAAATATATTTTGGTTTAGGTTTTTATCCACGAAGCCAAAAATTAAAGTGATTTTAAGTGCTAGATGTGACTTATTAGCCTGAAGCATGATAAAAACAGGAATTATTTTGTAAAATTTCACACGAAATTCTCGAAAATACATTTTACATTAACCATCAATTATTATTCATTATGTAGTATTGCATACTTCAAATATAACGTGAAAGGTCAGAATTTTTAACAAAAGCCCATGTAGTAGTTATAAAAAAATTGTCACAACAAATGATTCAAGAACAGTCTGAAACGTCACAAAAACTGCAATTTGTCGTAAGATTTGTCACACAAATGCAAGATTTGAATGTGTAGAAATCCAGACAGAATTAAACTAAACGCCTTAACGTCTTAAAATGTAAATTTCAACGTAATCAAAATACCTATCTTTTAGGAATTAAATCGTGTTTTTGTATTTACCTTTATATACATGGTGGGCCACCACCAACGGGACGGTCTTTTGTATCTAGGCAATACGTTTTTTCAAATTTATTTTTCAAGGGGGTTATGTATATCAGTAGAGACCACATTTTAAAATTATTTTCGTACATACTGGCTGTTCCAGAAAAGTGTGGTTATGTTTTTTAATGGAACACCCTGTATTTTCGTTCAATTTTGGATAGTACTGTAAAAATAAGGTGCACTTTAATAAATGATCTCTATAGGTAAATATTACGATTTTCAAGATATGTTGAATTTTCTGAAAATAATAGAAAAACAATCATACTGACCGAATCAATTAAATTAGAATGACAGAATTCTAGTTGTAAATATTAAAGTTGTTACCCTGTGAATCGCTATAGCAAATGATTCTTAATTCTTTACGGGGTGTTCAAAATTTTCAGTTGTAAAATAATTACATTCAAATCATATTATCTTGGTAATTTTAAATGTAACACCCTGTATTTTATTAATCTACATTATTAAAAAAAAACATTCTCTATCATTTGGTGTATGGGTTTCCTATACCTAAATATTACACTTTTTGTTTTTCAACGTTTTCTTAAATTTAATGTATTTATTTACGAGATAAAAGAAATATTCGAATAATTATGATCGTTTTTATTCTTAACACTCAAGTAACTTAAAAGTTATTAACTAAAAACATAAAAACGGCAAAAATTTTTTTTAAATGAGAGAAGTAATAATTATAACAAAAACGAACAAGACGCTAGGAAACAATTAATTTTACTCATATGCTCAAAATGACTGCCATCTGCCTGAATACAACAATTAATTCTATTCTCAAAGATCTTCTTATTTTATTTAACATTTCCGGCGTTATAGTGCTCAATGCAGTAGAAATTCTTATTTTCATATCCTCGGGAGTAGTGGGGAGGAACTGTTTGATTTACTATAAGTTGAACAATCCCCCATATACTGATATCCATTGGAATAACATCTGGAGACCTAGGTAGCCAATTAGAAGGACCACCCCTGCCTATCCACCTATTTCTAAATTTTCTGTTCAGACACTCTTTGACAGGTCGGGCAAAATGAGCAGGTGCTCCATCCAACTGGAGCCACATTTTTTTTTTCGTATATTTAATGGAATATGGTCATGGAGTATCCAAAAATCACGTTTTAAGAAATTCAAACATTTTCTTCCATGTAGGTATCCGTCAAAGAAATATGGTCCAATCACATAATCGCCTAATATTCCAGCCCAAACCTTTACAATCCATCGGTGTTGGCGATCAACAGTACGAAATAGATGTCTGTTTTCAGTGTCGTAATAGTGGTAATTACGCCTATTAATATACCATCACTCTGAATAGTGCATTCATCTGTAAATTCCACAAATTTAAAAAAATCAGGATCTCTGCCAGCCTTAGCCAAAGCCTATATGCAAAAGTTTAAACACAGATTATAGTCCCTTTCAGACAAATGTTGATGTAACTGAATATGATATGGATAATATCCATTTTTTGACTGACACCTGTTTCATTCGAAATTTGTCTAGTACTTGTATGAGGGTCATCAGCAACAGACACTAACTATATCAAACTCATTTTTATTATTCCCAGTAACCTGTTTTGTTTTATTCACCTTCTGATATGCAACTGACCCAGTAGCACGAAATCTATTCAACAACTTTTCAAAAATTTCTTTTCTTGGATGTTCTCGGTCGGGGTACTTTTGAGCATACAATCTAGAAGCCAGAAAACAATTTTATAAATATTCCCCAACTCAGTATCATATCAATTCTTTCTTGTAATCTTGCAACCTACTAGATTAGTTTAAATTTTTTGTTATAAGGGATTAACATTAAATTTAAGAAATGACTAGATTACATTCTAAATTTTTATTGTATTATACGGGGTTTTACATTAAATTTAAGAAACTGTTGAATAACAAAAAAACTGTAATATGAAGGTATATTAAACCCAATACCAAATGATAGAGAATATTTTTTTGAATAACGTAGATTATTAAAATACAGGGTGATACATTTAAAATTACCAAGATAATGTGATTTGAATGTAATTATTTTACAACTGAAAATTTTGAGCACTCTGTAACGAATTAAGAATCATTTGCTATAGCGATTCAAAGGGTAACAACTTTAATATTTACAACTAGAATTTTGTCATTCTAATTGAATTGATTCGGTCAGTATGATTTTTTTTCGAAAACCTATTATTTTCATAAAATTCGAAATATCTTGAAAACTGTAATATTTACTTATAGGGATAATTTATTAAGGTGCACCTTATTTTTACAGTACTATCCAAAATTGAACGAAAATACGGGGTGTTCCATTAAAAAAAACTTAAGTTTGATAAGCCAAGCTTTTCTGGAACACCCAGTATGTACGAAAATAATTTTAAAATGTGGCTACTACTGATATACATAACCCCCTGAAAAATAAATTAGAAAAAACGTATTGCCTAGATACAAAAGACCGTCCCGGTGGCCCACCCTATATACAACTATACATTTCGATAACAGTTACAACTATCGTCCACAGTTAATGTTAATATGTTTTTTTAAAAATAATTCAATTTTGGACAATTCTTTTTAATAAAGGCTTATCGTAGACCAATACCTTTTGGGAACAACAACTATCAACTTTGAAGCAAAAAATGCAGATACCTGAAAATTCAATTTTAGACAAAATTTCTTAACGAGAGTCTTTCGTAAGATAGTAAATTTCCTCTAAAAAGCTACTTCACTTCTTTTCACGTTAATCAGAACCTATTAAACTTGGAGTAAAAGTATAATATTTTTTTTGAATAATTCAATTTCAGTTAATTTTTTTAAAAGTTTATTGTACAGGGTGGTTCATTTTCGATGTTTAAGATCCAATAGTCATAATCAAGATATCTCTAACCGTTATTGCGTAAATAACTAAACTTGAAAAATGGCGAATTTGAAAACTTGAATAACTTTTTATTTCTAAATGTATCGACAAACTGTAAAAACATTCTTAAGGCACTTTTTAAAGTAGAATCCGTTAGTGCATTCACATTTTTAATAACTCCTTAATTTAAAACGTAGACATAAAGTTGTATTTTTATATGGAAACCATAGTTGGCTATGACATTTTAAATAACATTTTCTTGTGCTTTTCCAAAATATATAACACTTCTATGGTATTTTGATAAATTGATTTTTAAGTTTTTCTTATTTAGGTTTTATGTTAAGAATAGGTACACAGTAGGCAAGCGAGGCTGAGATTTATTTAAGTAAAAACAAATGATACCTATATGTCAAATAATAAATTAAAATTAGAAGTGTGCAACAAAGTGATCTTGGAATTTAGTTATCAACATGCCTAATTACCTATACAAATTCAGAAAGATTTTGCATGTTAAAGTGTTTTATATTATCCGAAGGTGACAAGAATGTAGCATTGAATTATATTTACAAAATTTTCCTGAAAGGCAGCAGCCAAATAAAAATATTTTTGAGCGATATAGTTAATATAAATTAAAATTTTGCTAGCTCAAAACATTATCTTAATTGAAAAATCTGGAACACTGAGCTGTGGCATATCATCAGCGGTCGACCGCTGATGATGATAGCTAGCTATCGAAAGTTCGGTGTTTTTAATTTTGTGTGGTACGTGGTGTATTTTGTTTGTTAATACCTTAATTAATTTTAGGTTACAGAAAATTTAATTGAATTCGGTTCTTTTAAAAATACCAGGCTAAAACTTACTTTAAACGAAATTCTGAAGAAAATTCAATGGTCGTCTTAGAACTAGTCGAAGCAGAGCCAACAACTTCATCTAGACAAATGGTTAATCTAGGCGTGCCTCGAAGCAAAGCTCTTCAATTTTAAAGAAACACAAATACCTACCATTGTATAGATTTCGAAAAGAACATTTTTGACTATAGACGACAGAAGGCGGTGTACTGAGTTTTGTAACTGGTATATGTCAGTGCCTAATTTTTCAAACTCTATTGCATGGTCAGACGAGGCGCATATCAGTAGTGATGGTATTTTAATAATCACAATTTACCTTACTGGGCAGTGTTGTCCACAGGAGGCAAGGAAATTTGGAATAAATGAGTGGTGCTGCATTAAAACGGACGTTTGTATTATCACTTATATGAAGGAACATTAAACTTAATGAAATACAGTCAAACTCGCTTAAGACCAGCACGGATAAAACGAGATTCTGGATACAACGAGCGTTTCGTAGGTAAATGATTGAAATTGTATTAGTTTACGTACTAATTTTCGCGCTTATTACATTCACGTTTCACGGTAAAGACGAGCAGATTTCAAATTTTATAGTAGTTTTATATGCATACTAAAAGCCGTTAAGTAAATATTTGTTAAAATTTTGGGATTTCCGTAATTACGTTTCACAGAAAAGACGGACACATTTTAAAATACATAAAATAGATTAAAAGAGATTACCTACTGCTTGAATTCGCTTATGCCTTCCGGCTTACCAATTGTACACATTGTACCTGTTTTACAAATGAATGCAAGGTATGTAGTTTCTGGTCAGTTGTTACTTTTGCAGCAAGACGTGAGGTTGAAAATGGCTTCAATAAAACGCAAAACACTTTCAATTCGCGAGAAAGTTGAGATAATTCGGGAACTGAAAATGGTGCAAAAAATTCCACGACGTGCAAAAATATGGTTTACCATCATCTACCGTGTCAACGTTGTGAAATAACAGAACAACTACACTTGCAGCATTCGGAAACAATTTAACTGACGTGAAAAATTAAAAAGTATACTAGAGATGATATTGATAAAGCGCTAATTGTGTGGTTTAAAAACCAAAGAAGTGCCGGTTTGCCCATTAATGGGCCCATTTTAAAAGCGCAGGCTGAGAAGTTCGGACAATTAAATTATATACAGACTTTAATGTAATAATGGGTGGATTGATCGCTTTAAAACCGCAATAACATTGTGTATAGAAAAATAAATGGTGAAGCGAAATCAGTGGACAATAACGTTACAGCGTTGATTGAGGTCAATGGTTACAGATGAGTGGTTAAAAGTGTTTGGCTGGAATTACGACGAAAATTTAAAGATGAAAACGTCTACAACGCCGACGAAGCCGGATTATTTTCAATGTAACGCCAGATACCACTTTAAAATTTAAAATGAAAAATGTATTGGTGGAAAAATGTTGAAAATCGCCTCACTGTATTAATTTGCGCCAATATGACGGGAAGTGACAAAAAAATTGTTGGTAATTGGAAAATCACGAAATTCTCGCTTTTTTAAATGTTAAGTGCCTACCAGTTGACTACACCTCTAACAAGAAAACTTGGATGACATCTACAGTTTTGAAGAGGAAATTAGAAATGGGATGATAAATTACGACGCAACAATCGAAAGATTTTATTATTGGTTGATAATTGCCAGCGCATCCTGAATTGCAAAATTTAACCAACAACGCCCTTATTTTTTACCACCAAACACTTCAACCCATGGACCAACGGATTATCAGGAGTTTTAAAATTTCCACCGTTGCTTATTAGTGTTACAGTTAATCAATCGAATGGAAAATAAACAGGATCTTAAAATAAGCGTGTTAGATGATGCAATTCGCCTAATGAGTGATGCGTGGAATAATGTGACCCCACAACAATTTAAAACTGTTACAAAAAGCTGCTTTTGTTTCTGCTGTAAATGAAAGTTTCGAAGAAGAAGACAATCTTCCTTTATCTACTTGGTTAGAAAGTAGAAACATCAATAATTTTCAAAATTGCGCGTCCTTAGATGCCTACGTAGATATTGATGCCGATGTGATTACTTGGGTTTAAAACTGACGAAGAAATTATACAAGAAATTACAGAACGGGAAGCTGAAAGTCATAAAGTGATGAAGTGATGAGTGTGATAAACCCATTCCTGTTATACTCGCTAAAGCAGGCGACGCATTGGTATTATTGACGCGGTTTCTTGAAGGAAACGGTAGTAGTGAGCAAATATTTAAATCTATAAGTGTTTTAAGAGGTAGTCTTAATGATGTTAAATTTAAACCAAAACGTCAGCTAAAAATAAATGAAATTTTTAATAACTCTCCTAATGCTTAAGAGATATTCCGCTTTTTATGCAAAATAATGTATTTTATGCGTAATAAACAATATTTTTAAAAATGTAGTATCCTTTTAATTTTTAGAGTTTCTGGATATAACGTTTAACGGATATAACGAGCAAAATTAGCAGTCCCAGAGATCTCGTTTTAACCGAGTTTCACTGTATATCGATATTCTACGAATTCCTTTGGAGGATTTCTAGAGTCTTCCTTTAGCACAATATTGCAATGTGATATTTCACATTTCAGCAAGAGGTATATAATTCCGGTAGTTAGTGACTACTTAAATTTACGTTTTCCTAATAGCTGGATGGAAACGACAGCACCAATTTTGTGACCTGCTCGTTCACCTAATCTTTCGCCTCTAGATTTCTTTTTATGGGTTTTTAAAAACATTATATACAAAGAACTAATAATACTGTGAATGAGTTAAAAGAAAGTGTTTGTGTGGAATTAACACCATTATCTATATATATATATATATATATATATATATATATATATATATATATATATATATATATATAACTCTATAAATTCAATTAGAAGACAGAGCCAAGTCTGCATCCAAAAAGAGGGCGCACAGTTTGAAAAATATTTGTAGTTTTAGTGTGTTTTTATATTGATATTTTGTGTTTATGTTTTTGTTCGTTTACATACGTATAAAAATTGATTTGCTGTTAGCTTTTCATAATTACTGTTGATGTTATATAGTTCATTGTTCATTTCATTTCAATTTGCATTTGATAGTTTTATATTCAATCTTTAGATTTTATAATTTGTTACCATTCCACAAGAACAACATTACGATTAAACTTATTTGAATTACAAAATGTCTCTAAAATGTTTACTGGAGGTGAAATTTCTTTTTCAGTAGATATCTTCATTCAATTTCATATCTGGTTTTCTAAGCCAACTGTTATACTTAATAAACATACCAATTACGAAAAACTTAAAAAATCATTTAATTATTAAAATAGCATAGAGGTGTTATATATTTTTAAAAGCACAAAAAATGTCATAGCCAACTATGGTTTCCACATAAAAAATACTTTGTCATATCTTTTAAATTAAGGAGGTATTAAAAATGTGAATGCACTAACGGATTCTACTTAAAAAAGTGCCTTAAGAATGTTTTTACAGTTTATCGATACATTTAGAAATAAAAAGTTACTCAAGTTTTACAAAATCGCCATTTTTTCAATTTTGTCTAATAACGCTCAGAGATTTCTTGATTATGACATCGAAAATAAACCACCCTGTACGGCAATGTCTTTTGTGAATATATCAAAAACTTTCAATCTTAAAGCAAATATTGTGGATAACATTTATAACGAAAATTCAATTTTAGACAAATTTTCGTAACAAAAGTTTAACCTTTTCTAAAAATAATTCAATTTTAGACAATTTTTTTTAATAAAAGCTTATTGTAGACCAATACCTTATGTGAATGTATCAAAAACTATCGACCTTGAAGCAGAAAGTGCGAATACCTTTTTTATGAAAACTCAATTTTGGACAAGTGTTCTTAACGAAGGTCTTTCGTAGAGTAGGAGATAATTTATACCAACCCTAAAACACTTTCTTTCGCGTTAATCAAATTGCAGCAAAAGTATAATCTTTGTTGAAAATAATTAAATTTTAGATCATTTTTTTAATAAACGCTTATTGTAGAACAATACGGCTTGTGAATAAATCAAAAACTACTTTACCGGAATCCTGTGTTTCCTTTATAGCAAAGATTATGTTACAATTTATTTTCGAATAAATCAAGATTAAGTTATTCAAAATGTTGAGGACATAAAGTTTTACTTATTTAAAGAATCTATAATCACATTTTTTTTTAATTGCAAAACATATTCATTTCCACAATAATAATGCAAAATCTACAGTTAGTCAAACTTAATTAAGTAAGTATACCGACACGAATTTGAAGTGAGCTACCCTATTAAGTTTACAAATCCGTAACTTTTTTATTTATTGATGGACTTTAGCGATTTTTTAATTATTTTTTTCTAAATTATTCAGATTCAAATGTCAGTTTAAAAATACTTACATTTTCTACATACGCTGCCTCTACAAGGTGATATACGTGGGCAGGTTTTTTTAACTCTTTTCAGTGGAGTGTCTTAGCGTTATTGAACTCCCTGTATATTTACTCTATGGTATAATAGGTGCCTATATTTGTCATCATCATACCAGTTTTTGAATTTTAACCTATCAAGAGATAAATTGAAAAAAAATTGCATTGACACTTAAATAACAATTGAATATTGGAACCACAAAACTTTTCAAACATAATCAATTATCTAAACTTAAGCTATGGTTAAAATTATTATTATTATTATAATTATTAATGAGTTGCTCTCCCCCTTCAGCCCTTATTACTTCATCACATCGTCTGGGCATGCTCCTTATAATCCTGTCGATAAAGTCGCAGGGTAGAGGGTACCACTCTTCCTGCAGAGCAATAGTCAAGTCGTTGACGTTATAGGGAGCATTATGGCGGCTTGAAATTCGTCTTCGAAGAGCGTCCCACACATTCTCTATAGGATTGACATCTGGAGACAATGCAGGCCATACCATTCGTGTAATGCCATGCTCCTTAAAAAAATTGTTGACAATAACAGCGCGGTGAGGCCGGGCATTGTCGTCTATATAAACAAGCGCTGGACCCTGAGCCCGTGCATATGGCAGAACGATTGGTTCCAGTATCCGATTTAGATCATTTCGAGCATTCACCGTTGAGTTAATAAACACGATCAATTCTGTCTTCCGGTTGCCTAGTGCTATACCTCGCCAAACCATTGTAGTGTCCACCAAAAGGAACGTGTTATACAGTGCAATTCTGGTCATACCTCTCATTCTGCCGTCTCCATACTGCATATAAGCAAAAACGCGATTCATCTGTAAATAGACAGTTTGACCAGTCGACATCGTTCCAGTGTTGGTGGTCACGGGCAAAGTGTAGACGATTTCTTTTATGTGCGCAGCCCATTTTGGATGTCGATCGGGGCGTTTGGAGGATAAATTTGCCTCCTTAAGTCTATTTATTATAGTGGTATTGGAAATATTCATTCCTCTTGATTCAAGCAAATTATGTTTACTGGCGTGGAATTTTTGCAGTACAGTTCTTCTCAAAAATCTATCCATTGCAGGAGTTGTGCAACGCTGTCGTCATCCGCCGTGTGTGTGTAGTTTTGGTGTGTTGTTTTCCAGATATCTTTTCCAAGCCCGATTTACGAAACACCTTGACACACCCAAACGTCTACTGAGGTCTCTACGCGAGACACCTGACTCAATCAGTCCGATATACCTTCCCATAAGAACGTTTTCTAATCGAGGCATTTTAATTTTAATTTTAATAATTATTTTTCAGAGTAAGTGGCAGGAGTGTCAAACAATTTATCAAAAACATCAAAGGATATTGTCTAAGCCAACTTTGCATTCTTTAAATTTTGTTTACCAAGTCCGAAATTACAAGTGTAAATATATTTGTTTTTCAATTTATCTCTTGATCTAGCTATTGTACCATACAGTGAATATACAGAGTGTTCAATAAGACCGAGTCACTCTACTGAAGAAGTTAAAAAATACCTGCTCACCCTGTAGAGGTAGCGTATGATATGAAGAAAATTGAAGTATTTTTATACTGACATTTAAAGCTAAATAATTTAGGAAAAATATCATTCAAAAATCGCTAAAATCCATCAATAAATAAAAAAAGTTACGGTTTTGTAAACTTGATTGGTATTTAGGGTGGCTTACTTCAAAAATGTTGCAAAACATTTCTCTTCAGTATTTGCAATTCAAGCAAAGTAACTAAAGGGTTTTCCAATAAGAGGTGTTATTTTGAATAGCCTGCTATTTCAGTAGATGTCACTTTTGAAGCTGTCATTTATTGAAATTTGACAAGTAAAAACTACGCGATTAACAAAAATGGAACGATACACGCTTCAACAACGCATTGAAATTATTAAAATTCACTATAAAAATGGTGAAAATTTGTCAGAGACGGTTCGTAAAACTAAAACATTTTTGGGTCGTCGTGAAGCACCTTGTCGGACCGCAATACAGAAATTGGTGAACAAATTCGAGCTGTTGGGACAAGTTAATGATGTGAAGAATAAAACCCGTGCACGTCGCTCAAGAACAACTGAGAATATTGCTGCTGTAGCCCAAAGTGTTGAAGAAAACCCAGGTTTGTCCATTCTTCGTCGTTCTTGAATTGGACATTCCACAAACGTCATTACACCGTATTATGCATAAAGACTTGGGTCTTAAGGCTTATAAAGTTCAGTTAACACAAGAACTCAAGCCGGCCGATCATCAACAACGTCGTGTCTTTGCTGATTGGGTCGTTGAAATGCATGAAAATGATCCGAATTCCATCGAAAATCATCTTGACTGATGAGGCCCATTTCCACCTCGGTGGGTACGTCAACAGGCAAAATTGTCGCATCTGGGGCTCGGAAAACCCAAGAGTTATTGTTGAAAAGCCTCTCATCCTCAACGTGTGACTGTTTGGTGCGGTTTATGGTCTGGCGGGGTCATTGGACCTTACTTTTTCGAAAATGAGGCTGGAGCAACAGTTACGGTGAATGGATTGCGCTATCGAGAGATGATTAATGATTTTTTATGGCCAGAATTGGATGGTACTGATCTGAACAACGTTTACTTTCAACAAAACGGCGCTATGTGCCACACAAGCAACGACACCATTGATCTTTTACGGGAAAAGTTTCCGGACCGTGTTATCTCTCGAAGAGGTGATCACAATTGGCCACCGAGATCTTGTGATTTAACACCTTGCGACTTCTTCCTTTGGGGCCACGTGAAAGATAAGGTCTACTCCAACAGCCCAAAGATGGAATTCGTGAGGCTATCGATGATATAGGGCAGCCACTTTGCGATTTGGTTATGGAAAATTTCATGAAAAGGATATGGTCCTGTAAGCGTGGTCGTGGTAGCCATTTGCTGATATTGTTTTCCATTATTAACGGCATACCATTCCTCTTTATAATGAACATTCAAACATTCGATCAATTATCTCAAAAAATTCAATTTTTCTTTGAATATCAAAATAACACCTCTTATTGGAAAACCCTTTAGAAGAGGAATATGTTTCGATTTAGATTTTTTCCCAGATCGCCATAAGTTAACGTGATTTTAAGTGCAAGATGTGACTACATGATCTGAAACATGATAAAAACAGGAATTATTTTGAAAAACACATTTTGTATTGAGCATTAATAATTACCATTCATACATAATATTGCATAATTCAAGTATAACGTAGAGCTCAGAATTTTGAACTCAAACAAAAGCCCATGTTGCAGCCAAAGTCACAAGAAATGATTAAAAACCGACAGTCTGAAACATCATAAAAACTAGAATTTAACTCATTATTGAAATGAAGAATTTTAAACTGAAAGAGAATATTTAGGAGGTGTATGAAGATAACCGATTTTTTTTAATAATGTGACAAACTTGTGTATGTGCTGGCTATGCGGCATTCTGCGCCATTGAAATTAAATTTCGCGTCCCAATAGGAAGTAAGTTGTAGCAAAAATTTGGCTATAACATCACAAAGCCGCAAATAGATAAATCACAGTTTCTTATTCAGTAATTTTGAAAATTGTGTAACTGAGTTTAAAATTATTTTAACTTAGGGTTTCATTCTTCAAAATCCAAATCTAGATGGATTTCTCTTTTAGTTAATAATGATTTTGCTTGAGTCATAAATATTATATACTAATGAGTGTTAATAATTAATGCATAAAGTAATACGTAAAATAATTCCAGTTTTTATGATGCTTTAGGCTGCTCTAAATCATTATTTGTAACAATTTTTCTGTGACTAGTTCAACGGGGACTTCTTCTTCAATTAAAAATTCTGTCCTTTTACACATCTTAATTTTGTTTGAATTAAAAAGATATATTGTATTTTAATAATTATTAACGATTATTGTGTATAATTACACGTTTTTATAATGTTATGTTAAATCTTACAAACTAATCCCAATTTTTATATGTTTTTGATTCCTGATTTGTGATAATTTTTGAAGTGCAAGGTCTAGAGTTTAAAATCACGTCAACTTTGGACTTCGTGCATTAAAGCCTAAACGTAGGTGTGTGAAAATAGCCGGGCCTTTTTGAAAAATGTGATTTAAATTTGTGTATAATTATTCGCACTATTTTCCGCTATTGAAATTAAATTTTGCGCTATAGGTGGTCTAAAGTATATTGAATAAATTTCAATATCTCGTTAAACGCATTTTTTCAAAAATCGCTCGGACCCGTCGATTTTATATTTATTCGGGCATATTTTGATTTAAAAAAATTTTATACAGGGTAGTCTCAATAAGATTTGCTAAAATAATTTTTTAAATTGCAAACCCAATCCTTTTTTTTTTGCATTTTGGAATTTTACAAGTTCTAAACATTTGAAATCAGTACTTTATTGTGCTATACCTAAAGTCAAGCGTTTTGGAGTTATTCGCATTCAAAATTTAAAAATTGAAAAAGATCATGAAGAAAACGAAAAATAAAATAATTTTATAACGATTTATTATATCGAAAACAAAGATTCGTAAACTTAAAAATAATTTTATTTCAGCATGATGATTTAAAACAACGCATCCGTCAAGAAATACGTCGAATAACGCCCGAAATGGTTCGAAATGTGCAGCATAATTTGTAGATCGATTAGGCTATTGTCAGTTGACTAACGGAGAACATTTCGAACATTTGCTGAAATAAAATTATTTTAAGTTTACGAATCTTTGTTTCCGATATAATAAAACGTTATAAAATTATTTTATTTTCGTTTTCTTCATGATCTTTTTCAATTTTAAATTTTGAATGCGAATAACTCCAAAACGCTTGGACTTAGGTATAGCACATGCTACACGACAAATGTTTAGAATTGTAAGGGTAATCCAAAAATGCGATAAAAAAATTGGGTTGCAATTTGAAAAAAAAAATTTATTTTAGCAAATCTTTTTTGAGACACCCTGTATAAAATTTTTTTTTTCGCAAAATATGCCCCGAAAAAATATAAAATCGACGGGTCCGAGCGATTTTTGAAAAAATTGTGCTTTACGAGATATTGAATTTATTCCTTACTTTACGACCACCCGGTATTATCATCGCCAGGAATGTTTACCGCTACGTCATTAATTTTTGAATTTAGCTGTCCAATCTATTTATACTGTCTTTTCATATAAAACAGTGAATAAAGTAAGGATGGTGAACATTCGTAGTGCATTTGACGAAATCCACATACGGTATTGAATAAGCAAATGTAGTAGAAAGAGTAAACCTATCAACGCGAAATCAATTTGTTTTATATGCATATGAATTTATTTCTCATTTGACATAACCTCCATATGTTTGTTTATCGTTTGATTGTTTCCTCATTTCCTACATTTACTTCTTTTAATGATCATTTATTACACACTTTAAATCTGTCTAATTTTTTTTAAATAAATCGCAATAAATAATAATTGTATTTGGGAATTCTGCAGCATATCCGAGTATATTTTCTAATCAGAATTTATTATAACGAAAATAATTGTGACTCATGTTTTTCATATTACACCATATAATTGTATGCGGTGACGTAACCGCAAACACTCCTGGCGAGGATAATATGAAATAAGTAACCACGACTAACTTTACGGAGCAACAAGTCATTATTTTTTTATTCAGTAATTAGGCGTCATTTTTGACATTTCAAGAAAATTTTGTGTCCTTATAGGAAACAAGTTATTGTAAAATTACACTGACACGGCTAACTTAATAGTCATGAACTTCTGCATAAATCTACTTTTCTTTATCCAATAATTAGGCGCTAATTACGCAGCTAAAGTAAAATTTTGCGCCTCCACAGGAAATACGTTATTTCAAAAATTACATCGACAAGGCTAACCTCATAAATTTATGAATAAAGTAATCTTTTCTTGCACAATAATTAGCCACCTTCTATGTGATATATTGTACCCGTAAAATAAGATTATGAATAAATTACTCTTTTCTTGGGCAATAATTAGGTACCTTCTATATGCTCTTTTGCACCTTTAAAATAAAATTTTGCACCCTTACAAGAAAGAAGTTATTGCAAAATTAGATTGACACCGTTAACTGCATAGCCGTGAATTTCCGCATAAATCAATGTTTTCTTATGTAGTAATTAGGTGCAAAATATTTGCCGTTTAGTACCGTTACAATAAAATTTTACGCCATATAGAAAACAAGTTATTACAATAATTACATTGACCAGGCTAACTTCATTGTCTTTTGAATAAACGCGATAGTAGAAGTACAGCTGAGGACAATAAACCTCCTACTGAGCTGTCCTCCTTCTACTCGCAGTAATTAGGCACTCTGTATGCGGCGTTAAAGTAAAGTTTTGCACCCCTGCAGGAAACAAGTTATTGCAAAATCACGTGAACAGGACCAACTTCACAGTCGTGAATTTATATGGAAAATTTGTCCTTCCTTGAGTATTAGTTAGATATTGATTATAGGCCATTTTATGTAAAACAGCGAATAATTAGTGTCTAATTACTGCATTATAGTACATAAGCAACCTGATGAATTTAAAAGGTAGCTTTAAAAATAAACGGGAATTTCTACATTAAACTTAACTTAACCTTCACGGCATTCCCTTGCGGGGTAGGCAAAACAATCCCTGCCTCTTACTTATTTTTCGTTCACAGTCTTTCCCCATGCTTTCCTATCTTCGCATACCTCCCTAGCTTCCGCAAGATGGATACATTGTCTCTGACATGCCCTTTTATTTTTAAAACTCCTTATCTTCCTTTCCTTTATCATACATTCTACTACACTCAGCCAAGTTTAACGCGGCCTACCAGGCCCATCCTCTCCTCTAACCTCACCCACATATAGTTGCTTCGTTAATCTTGCGTTGTTCATTCTCTGAATGTGACCAAACCAACGTAATGTACTACTTGTATATCTATCCATCATCGTCTTTTCCTCGCCACACTCCGTCATTATGCATTCATTCTTTATCTTGTCCCTTCTCGGTTTTTACCACATGCGCTTCTCAGGAATCTCATACCCACGGCATTTAATTTTCTTTCGTGCTTTGTTTGACATACCCATGTCTCACTTCCATACAGTACTGACGGGACAAACACGCCATTATAGATTGCTCGTTTCGCAGCTAGACTCATGCTTTCGTTTACATGCTTCCAATCACTTTCCTTCCAGCATTGACCCTTCGTCCAATCTCGCCCTCCATTGTACCATATGCATAAACATTCTACCGAGATATACCAGCTCGTCCACTTGCTCCACAATTTCACCTTGGAGAGTAAATACTCGACTCTCCTTTCCATCATTAGAATAGTTTATAAGTAATTTATAGCGATAAGCATATTTAAAGAGAAACGCAAGAGTTGGAGTTCACTTAGTGTTAAGATTAGTAAGAATAATGTAGAATCCAATTAAGTTAATATTAGAAAAAAATTAGTATAGCCGCGATGTAAAAAAATAGTTTAAATATAATTAAATGTAAATAGATCTATAAAAGTGGAGTTTTAATAATAATACAAAAAAAAAATAAGGAAAATACACATTAAGCAAATAAACAGGAAAACTACGTCTTATTTAAATAAATCCATTAGGGCATAACAAGAAATTGATTTACGTAGAACGATTCAATAAATTTGATCACGTCGATGTAAGTTTTACAATAACTTGTTTTCTGTAGGGCGCAAAATATAACGAAACATAATAGGCGCATACTTATCGTGCATTATTAATTATTAATTAAATTTGTTCATAAATTCACGACCGTGAAATTAGTCTAATCGATGTAACCTTTGCAATAACTTATTTCATAAAAGTGCAAAATTTTATTTTAACGGCGCCGAATTACTGCGTAAGACAGAATTTATTTATGCAGAAGGTAACAGCTGCGTGAAGTTAGCGGTGTCAATGAAATTTTTAGAATAACTAGTTTCCTATACGGGAGCAACACGGCGCATAATGGGTGCGTAATTATAGCATAAGAAAAGATTAATTTATGTTTAAGGCTATAAAGTTAGTCTTGCCCATGTAACTTTTGCAATAACTTATTTCCTAAGGGGGCGCAACATTTTATTTCTGTAGAGCTCCATAAGACTGAATTAATTTATGCGGAAGTTCGTGGCTGTGAAGTTAACCGTGTCAATGTAGTTTAGAATAACTTCTTTCCTATAAAGACACAAAATTTTATTTTAACGCGCAAATACGGCACAATTGGCTGTGAAACTATTCGCAAGAAACAAATTATTATTTTTTGCGTCAACAGTTAAGTCATTTGCCAATTGGTTCTTGACTATTTTATTCTTTCGGTTAGTTCTAAATTTGGTTTGTTAATTTAAATTTTATTTAATAGGTTTATTTCATTCAGAAATTTCAACACGTCTTGTTTTGTCTGTTTCTGTTTTTAGGTCTTGTTTAATCACATTGTCTACCATTAACCAAGTTCTTATTGGCAGGAGTTGAGTACATGCTTCAAATATATGTCGAACGGTAAGTGTTTGTGTGCAATAATTGCAGATTGTTGTTTCTGTTTTTGTTAACAGATGAGAGTGAGTTATTGCCGTGTGTCCTATCCTCAACCTGGTGATTATTACGCTCTGTTTTCTCTTTGGATACGGTTTTCTTTCTTGTGACGTGGGCGCGTGTTCCTTTACCATTGTTCTTCCCATGTTTTCCAAATCTTGTTCTTAAGTTGTGCCTCGTTTATTGTGTTTATAGAGTCCAATTGCAATTTTTGTAATTTTTTCGTTAGTCTCAGATTACTGGTAAGTTAAATTGTTTCTCTGCAGCTGGTTCTTCTTTAAATAGGACGTCTTTAATGTAGTGATGTGGAACGTCACGGATTTTGATTGCATACTTTAGTAACTGCCAAGATCTTCTCAGGTTTAGTGATAATACACCGGCTGCTACCTTAAGACTACATGAGGGGCCTGTAACGAATGCACACATTGCGTAACGTATGCGTAAGTTTTGCAAGACGTCTAAGGGTGTGAGATTTCACTTAGATGCTGCACCGTACGCATTGTATCCATAGTCTTCAATGCGTTACACTAATGTTTTATAAAGCCAAATTAATATCTCTCTGTCAGCTCTCCAAATTGAGTTTGAGATGCATCTAATCACATTTAGGGGTTTCTTGACTTTTGTGATGATTGAGATTGAGTTGGGTTTGTAATGTGGTCTCCTTAATTTGCAAAAATGCATACATACTGTTTTAGTCGTAGAGATACGGAACCCTTCAGGTTCCGCTTGCCGTTGTATGGTATTAACGGCATGTTGCATTTTTGCGCTATGCGAGATGATTCCTTCTGAAGATGTAAAAATATCATCTATATTATCTACATAGATACATCTCCCAATTGAAGTATCCAAACCGCTTGTTAGCTCATTCATCGAAATAATGGGAGAACTTTGGGGGATGCCGTTTTCTAACGTACGTTTCGTAGACTATTCCTAAAGGTGTGAAGTTAACCTTGCCAATGTAATTTATGCAACAATTTTTTCTTAAGGGGCCCAAAATTTTATTTCAGTAGAGCATAATTGATTTAAGTTCACGGCTATGAAGTTAGCTGTGTCAACGTAATTTTAAAATAACTGCTTTCCCATATAGACACAAAATTTTGTTTTAAAGGCGCAAATGACGTATAATTGGCCGTGAAGTTAGCAGCGTCGTACAATAACTTGTTTCATTGAGTGGCGCAAAGTTTACGTTGTGCCTAATTATCGCGCAAGAAATAATTTATTCCTAAGGGTAAGAAGTTAATCTTCCCGATGTAACTTATGCAATAATTTATTTCCTAGGAGGGCGCAAAATTTGATTGTAGCAACGCATAATTAGCGCCCACTTATTCTTTTCTATCACAAACTTTTATTTGAACGGCGCCAAATGGCGCTTAATTGACGCCTAATTACTGAATAAAAAAGGTTGATTTGTGCGGAAATTCACAACTGTGAAGTTAGCCATATCCATGAAATTTTACAATAGATAACTTATTTCCTATAAGAGCGCAAAATTTTATTTTAAGGGCGCAAACCGTCACATAATAGATGCCTAATTATCGTCCAAGAAAAAATTAATTTATTCATTAGGTTATGAAGATAGTCTTGTCGATTTTGGAATGAATTATTTCGTCTGGGGGCTCAAAATTTTATTTCAGCATCCTAACACGCCACAAAATTGGCGCTTAATTACTGCATTAAAGAAACTGATTTATGTAGAAATTCACGGCCGTGAAGTTAGCCGTGCCAGTGTAATTTTACAATAACCTCTCTCCTGTAGATTAAAAATGTTATTTTAATGGCGCAAAATGACCTTAATTACTGAATAAGAAAGGTTTGATTTATCCAAAAGTTTGCTGCAAAATGGCACATAATCAACACCGGCTATCTTCAAACAACTAGATTTAGGCTTTAATACACAAAGTCCAAAGTTAAAGTGTTTTTATACTTTAACCGTTATACTTAAATAATTATCATGTATCCGTATTCGCAACATCATAAAAACTGGGATTACTTTATAAGATTATAATAAATTTATAAAAAATTAAGGTCTATGCATTAATAGTTAACAATTATTAAAATACAACCTATTTTTTTGATTCAAGTAAAATTAAAATGTGTAGAAAGGACAAAATTTTTCAATTAAAGGAGAGCCCACTTTGAAGTAGTCATTAAAAAATTGTCACAAATAAGGATTCAAGCCGGTTTGAATCATCAGCAAAACTAGTATTATTTCATAAAATTTGACTAAATCAAAATCGGTTCCTTCGTTTGGAAGATAAGATGCTACAGACAGATACACCATACCCACACCCACACCCACACCCACACCCACACCCACACCCACACCCACACCCTTGACACTCACACCCAGTCACCCAGATCTACACAACTCTCCCACACCCACATCACACATTCACACGACACGCATGTGTCACACCTTGGACATCCACAGCCACATTTCTCATACACACAATCATGTACACACGCGCGGACTCACAGACACATACCAACAATTGACACGAACACTGCATTGAAACACACTGTATTACGCAACACTGGCACGAACATTACACAGCATGCAGTGCATTACGCAATAACACAGCAATACTTGACGTTACACACAGATACATCATCACAACATATCAGAATCTATAAATAACATACACAACACATTCTAACACACATAACATACAGTATCTCATATTACTAATTAGCACAACACAGTCACATACAACATGACAGATCATAACACATCACATATCACAGTAAACGAATCACAACACATACTTATACATTTCATACACACTACACATACTTACACACAACACTAGTACAACACATCTTACATCTAACTTATAACACATACACACGACATACACAAGCATCATCAATAAGACACGGGATGCACCCACTGATACCACACATCACCCACGGCCCAGCAGCCATGTCACTCACACACTGAACATCACACTCACATCTCGGCACATCGTTTACACTCAACCATCTACCACACCACACACTCACACACGCACACACCCACATCCACAGCTAACCCACATTCATCATCACACAATCATATACACACGATACACTTTCGACGATTACACGTACGCACGCATGAACCCACGTACATTGCACACCCGCACGCACACTCATCACGCATCATCTACACGCAATACATAATAACACGCACGCATCGCACAGCACGTACGCACAGCACGCACGCTACGCACGCACGTACACGCGCACGCGCACACGCACACTTGCACACGCGACACGTACATCTTACACGCACACGCACTACGCACACGCTCACGCGTACACGACACGCTCACGCAGACCACACGCACACGCAACACACTACACCACACGCACACCCAGCTACAACACGTCACACACACACACACACACACACACATGCTAACACAATTTCTGGGAACTGAGAAGTACTCAGAGCATCTAAAGACAGTCCACACAAGATGCAGAATTCAAGCATACACGAGTGATACCATATGGAAGGCATACAAGTAATTTTCACACTACAGTAGTAGGACGAGCATGCAGATAATACACGACTACCAACTACTGAACATGGAACAATCTTTGAAACACCTGTATTTTCCCAACACGTGGATGTTTATCACAGAAAACATTACCAAGGCAGCAGTGATGTGCAATGAAATCAGGCAATACTTGACGTTACACCAGATAGGGATCATCCAAATATTGCAGGAATGCCTAGTAAAAACAGAACAAAGCATTCTAACACGACAAAATACAGTCTCGATGATTACTAGTTGTCACAAACCAGTTGACATCAACATGACAGGATCAGTTAAACATCAATATCAAGTAAACGGAATCCAGAAATACTTTATAGCATTTCATAGTAACCAGCCTCTTAAGCACAACACTAGTACTGGAAACGATTCTGGTAATCTGGGGAACTTATAAAATATGGACACGAATACGAAAGGAAAAACATTCATCAATATAGGAACGGGTTGTGATGCAACCACTGGATACCACACTTCCCCCTCCTCGGCGCAGCAGGATGTTCAGTCGACAACTGAACATAAACTTCTCATCTCGGCAGGATGTTTAATCTCAAATTAAACAAACCCTGCATCTGGCCAATTTCAGTCTCAGGTTAAACAGGGCCACATTTTTCATCATCCTTAGTAATTAGTTTAAATGATAACTTTCGTCATTATAGCTTAACATAAGGAAATTGTAACGCAAACATTAGTCAGCAGTGTCATTAGGCCAATAATAAGTAAATCGAGATCGAAAAGCAACATAATGCAATAGCACCTATGCGCCACGTTAAACTGCGAGGGTTGTTTATTTTTGTAAATGGGAAAGTAGATTCTTAACAAGATTAATATCGGTAAAAGTGATGGTGTACTCCTTGCATCTCCAACACACTTAATCTCAACCAACCCGAGCTTAAACCGGGTGTCTATAGTGCTTCTAAAAAACTTTTAATTGATGAGGCATTGCTACACTTTCGTGGGAGACTAAAGTTCAGAGTTTATATAAAGGACAGGTAATCTCGATATGGACTCAAATTTCTTCAGCTTACTACACCTGACGGATACCTTATGAACATAGAAGTATATAGTGATACTGTAAAAGTGGACGATGAATCAGATAATACTAAAACTAAACTACTATAATAGCTATCGGTTGTTCGAAAAGCTGCTAAGTTTCAGAACCCATACCACTGGAAACCCAACATCAAATCGTAAAAGTAATCCAAAAAGTTTGGTTGGAAGAAAATTGAAAAACGGCCAACATTTTTGGGTTCTTAGAAAGTTTACGTGAAAAAATGTAAAAAGACAATCGAGAAGTCTTGGTGATCCTCGTATGCTTAGTATGAAAACCGTTATGGGAAAAAAACAAATAAAACCTAAAGAAGTTCCCACATATAATGATCATATGTTATGAATTTACCGCTGTGATCAAATGACTGCGACCTACTCAACCCCGAGAAAAACTACACACTGGTACAAAAAGGCTTTCTTCCATTTGCTTGATGTTACGGTGTGGAATACGTTTCATTTGACTCGAAAATTCTGCAAGAGCAACGCTCCTTGATAACGATTTCTTCATTTTAGAGATGAATTAATGAAAAATTTAATTCAATTACTTAGTGATATTGAAGTAAGCAATTTGATACGACTTCAAAGCGCGACAACTGACGTCCAGAGCAGGCTTCTTATGGAACAGAACACGTGGTCTATCGAGCAAATTAGAAGCCCACAGCCTAAAAAAACTCTCATGAACATTCTGTAAAGCAAAAAAATCCGTTTTTTAATGCAGATTGTATACAAGCAAGAAAATACGTAAGCATGGATGTAAAGGTTGTGTTGACTGTTTTCAGAAGCGCCATGAACTGAAGAAACCTAAATAATGTTTAATGTCTTTAAATAATACCTAATGTTTTAAAAATAAAATAGTATCTCTTAATTGTTTACTTTTATTTAAAAACATCAAATTACGATGATCGGCGTTGTTTTAGTAAAATATGGATCAACACCACTGCAACACAGCGTTGAACCCATATCAACGTTGTGTCAGATTTACTATCGTTAAACACTTGTTTTTGGGAAAGAACGTCTATCAGTGTCCAAAATAAAAGTACTTAAAAACTACCAAAATAAGCGGTTTCAATTATATTTGAAGATGAATTTTCTTTAAAAAAACTGCATTGCCAAAATTGGTATCTTATAAAAGTTTTCAGTGTCTTTCAGTGTGTGAATCATTCGGTGAAAAAAATTACAATATAAAGCTGGGTCCACACCTATAAAGATTTGCGCAGAACGGGTTCGGCACAAATATTTTTGCCGCAAATTAAAGATTATTTCCAGAAAATTTTACGTCGTGTGGAGTGCGTTGCTGCTCCAGTTGTGCATCGAAACAGTATACAAGCACGTGTCTAGTCAGTTGTACGTGCATTAACCAATTAAAGTTAAACAGTTGTGTTTATAGTTTAAAGATGGAGTTAGACAAATAATCTGTTATTTCTTTAACACAACTCGCTTTTTGTCGAGAAAAATCAAAAGGGATGAAGTCAGTTGGTACAAAGCAATCAGAACTTGCAGTTTTCCGCCGGGTAACGTATTTTGTTTAAACAAATCAGGACCAGGTTGGTCTTGATTTGTTTAAACAAAATACGTTTTCATATTTTTTTTGCTTCGAAAAAATTAGTTTGAAGAAAATAAGTTGGAAAATTGCGATTTTTATGTTCTTTAGAGCCTTTATATTGCTGTAAAAAATATAATTCTATAAGGTATATCATATTATCATACACTTTGAACCTTGCTTACTGAATTAAATTGAGAAATTGAGAAATAAATCAAATTAGATTAATTTGGGAATAATACGTTACCCGACTATTTGCTGTTTTGTTTGCACATTTTTCAAACAATTTTCCTGTAAAATTTAGGGGCGTCAGAAGTGTACAAGTAGGTTTCCATTTAAGAGTTTTGCTTTTCTATTTGACAAAGACGAACCAAGAAAAACAATACGCTCGGAACAAAACAGGGTGAGTTACATGTTCATTATCATTTAAAATTTAGATAATATTTGTTATATTATTAGCATAACTATATTATTTGCATAAAATGAACAGGTGGTTAAGCATATCGAGATTGCCATGAAAAGTCTCCAGTTGTGGTAAAATAATTCGGGAATTCTCCTCTAATACCTGTTGCTTCTAATGTTGCTTTACGAGGAATATTTTGAATCCAACTATCTTCTACCAGTCGTCCATTCTCTACTCTGTCCAAAGCTATTCGAGGAACGTAACTGCTGCTGCACTATTTGCTTGCTTTCAAATAGCTGTACAAACATTCAGTGACCATAACTACCAGTTGAGCACCGATGAAATGTGTCCAAAAGCATTTTCCACCACTCGTCGGGTTCGGTTCAGTCTATAGTTAAATATTCTCTCGCTTGATTCCTTAGAATGCACTCCTATACAAATACGTAAGGGACATCTTTATGCATTTGAGGAAGGAGCTTTGGAGGAGGCAATTCTATAGAGTGATAAATAACTCTGCGATGTAGCTCACTATTTCGGAACACTCAGCCATCGGAAATCCGTCCTTAGCATCCATTATCAACATGTACAAAATTATAATTTGCAAGTAGAACGGGGGCACTTGCTGACATCTTGGATTCTTGTGACTTGGGGTTCTTTGGACGCCATTTGCTCTATATGCCACGGGGTCGTATTACTGCCTCTGCAATGGTTCTTTTCGAGACATTTACAACCCTTGATGATTTTCATAATTAGACCTTTAGTTGTGCTAATAACCTTTGTCAGTTCGCTCATTTTTATGCGCTTCTTTTGGGGACCATTGTTCGCCCCTTGATGGAAATATTCACCTAATTAGGGACCTTATTGGTTAAACTCTATTAGATTCAGTCTGGAAGGTAAGGCAACTGCGTGTACAATGTTCTGATTGATGGTCCTAAGCCTTCAGTTTCTGAAGTTGAGCTCTGATTGCATCAAGACGTCAAATTAAATCTTTAAGATTCATAAGGTCATCTAGTTCTGCCTTGCGTGCTATGGTGGAATATTTAATCTGTATTAAATATAGCGTCACTTAGTCGTGTCAGAACTAATTAGGGATCTGTTGTGTGCGTCATCTATGAGTGATTTGAATCTGTATTCTAATAAGGCCTATTACTAACTTATAAAACAGACATAGGGCTTCGCAACATGCTTTTGGGTCTTAGCCCTGGCTAAGTTCAAATTTCTCGCAATAAGTAATCAGAATGTAAACACTTAAATACATATTCAAATTCAAATTTCCCGCCAAGGGACCAGGGGCTAAGACCCTAAAGCAAGTTGCAAAGCCCTATGTCTGTCTTATAAGTTAGCATTAGGCCCCTTATTATAATACAAGTTCAAATCTCCCCTCATAGATGACACCACAGCAATCCCTAATTAGTCCTACCGCTAAGTGACGCTACCCTTATTACAGAAAAAATATTTATTTGCCCATACACCACTAGATGACCCCACAAGCAAATTTAAGTTTCGCAACAAGGGGGCCACCACAAGAGGGCGCAGACCTGATACAAGTTCTTATAGCTGTCTTATGAGATAGCATTAGAGCCCCCTTATTATAATACCATTTCCAGCCAAGAGGGCCACGACAAGAGGGCGCAGATCTAACACAAGTTCTTATAGCTGTCTTATGAGATAGCATTAGGGCCCCTTATTAGAACATTTTCAAATTTCCCACCGTAACCATTGCAGAGCCTTAATCCTCCAATCAGAGCTCAGAAGCTGGGTAGGGCTAAAAAACAATCAGAAACTAATCAGGTAAAAGGGGCTGTCCTTAGGACCACCAATCAGAACATCATATGCGCACGCATTTGCCTACCTTCCAGGGACTGAACTGCCAAAAAGGCTCTTAATACAACCAAAAAGGTCCTAATTAGGGTGCAAATTCCTGCAAGGGGCTGAAAGTGGCCCCCGAAAAAAAGCCATAAAAAAGGAGTGAGCTGCCAAAAAAATTTCTTAACACAACTAAAAGGGCTCTAATCAGGGTGAAAATTCCATCAAGGGTTGAAAATGACCTCTGAAATGAAGCCATAAAAAAGGGGTGAAAAATACGATCCCCACGTGAGCATATAAAAAATGGCGGCCAAGGCGCCCCAGGTCACAAAAATCCAAGACGGCTGTTCTACTTTTGTATCGACCAGTGCGAAGAGGACTATACTGAAAAAACCTTTATAATTAAAGTATTCACTGCCACTATTAAAATGCGCTTGAAGTGTGATATGTTTTCCATCGCGAGCTCCAGAGTGTTTCAAAGGCATCTGAAAACAGAATAGTTCAAATAGCAAAAAAAGTTTTCATTTTAAATATTTACAATTTTACAACTATGAAATTTATTGAGAGACATACTGAGTTGATAAACCCAAGAGTTTCTGGCCTAAGTCGTAATCAAAAAAGAAAATGGGTATGTTTTGTAAAAATTTACAGCTATTTTGTACAAATATATATATTATTATTTTGGTTAATTTACAGTTGAACATATTTTTACACTAATTTTTAATACCTAACTTATTTCTTTTTAGGAGAGTGGTAGTCAGAGATAAAATGTAGGTGACGATTCTAAAAACGATACTACCGGCGAAAACGGCATCGAAAAATCAAGTATTTTTGTAAAACCTGCAACTCCGAAACAAAAAATGGAAACAACACGCAAAAAGAACGAACAGGAACATCCACGAATTGAATCTACGTACCAAATTTTGCAGCGCCCAGTGGAATCAGAAGACGCTACAACATCTAAAACTCGGTGCGCCCAAAATCCTTTGATGTTCGTCAGAAAACAGACTTAGTTTGGAGCGTGCGTTGCTACGTGCACATTTACGAACATTCCCTCGCACGCACAAAATTTTACGCCGTGCGTGGTGTTCGGCGCAAATTTTTATAGATCTGGACCTAGCTTAAAACATTATATCATCATGCACAAATTGATAAACCATGATCCGTGACGCAATAATAATTCCGTAACTACTTATAAATCTTTATGGAGCAGGTCAATCATCATTTGGTCTGAAGTGACTACTTCTACATCGTTAGTTTATTAATGAGATGGATTACGTCATTATTATTATCTTCTTAAAATAAGAATGAATGTGAACGTAACCTTCATTAAAAAATTATTAACGTTTCATTCATAACTTAATGAGTGTCTGCTTAATTTATCTAAATGACGTCTTAGTTAATTATTTGACAAAATAAAAGATATGAATTAATCATGTGAAAAATGGTTTTGTACTTTATCAATGCAGCGTTAAAGATGCAAAAATCCCGTGTCTGGATTAAAGTTTAGAATGTTCAATAAGGTAAATTGGGAAAGTAGACACCTCAACGTTATAATCTTTCACTAAAGCTTAGTTATTTCAAATGATAAATAATAATGGATTGGACAAGGATATGCCATTACTCACCTTTAATACTATAATAATACCATAATAGTCTATTCCTTAAAAGAAATGGTTATCAATCAAATCTAGGATACTATTTTATTCTCTTTGTCTGTTAATTCTAACCACAATTTAAAACGGGTAACGGATTTGATATTTCTTAGGAAAGGTAAGGTCGTACATCAAAAAGAAATTTAAAAAATGTTGCAGAATTGCGATTAGGAAAAGGATCTTAAAATTTTAATCCAGTTGATGATAATAAACAGGAATTCTGGCATGGGAGCATACATTTTATTTGTATATAATTTAGTTCATGTGACCAAGTTCGTAACCTCGAAATAAAGAACATGATTGAAAATGCTAACTATGTAACAATTATGATGAAAAGTAATATAGACATGGTGGTATTATAGTATTAATTGTTCAATTTGAATTAATGCCCTCCGTGGTCTACAAGTGTTCAATGGCGAGTGTACATCATGCCAACCGGGAAATTACCAGCACCCTTACCAAAGGGGTCGTCACTCTTAATTGGTTTTCTGATTTTCTAAGCCCGGCAAGGTCTACGGTCACTATTTCCTTATGTGTCATCCATTCTCATGATATTTTTCCTCTCGCCCTCACTAATCTTCCTATCGGATTGAAAGTCCAAAATTAGCAAAAAAAACCTCTAGTTTCTAAGGTAGCACATTCCGGACTTAAAATTCTGGCTCATTCGGATGTCTGAATGTACAGGGCCCAAGCGACTTTGGTCATCGAAAGTATTCACTTTCTGACAATCGTGATCCAACCTCAAAGCTGTTCACTTACACCAATCTCCTTTCAGACTTTCGATTCGCCCAACTTCCAATTTCTCTAATACAATCATCACTTTCACTTTCGATATAAAGGGCAACATCGCTTATAAGAAGTTGCAAACAATTTGGAGTGATTTGGTTCAAAAATTCTGATCCTAAATCTGTGAAATGCCACTGTTGCACTTAGAAGTTTCCCTATGCTTGTATCTTTCAAGACTTCTTTGGTTACCTTAGTTTGAAAGTCGATCATCTTCGACTTTCAAGTCGACCACCAATAGGCTTGATTCCAACTGGGCGACGGCCAAAACGCTATCCCAGCTATTGTCTTAGAGAAATATTTTTCCTTTCTAAGCTCGATTTTATCTTTACGTCTTGTGGGAAACTTCTTTTATCATGAAAGTTAACAAATGCTTAACTTATTTCCAAAACTTCCAATTCCGCTTTGTCTAAAATCATGGAAAAGCCATCGATCAGCAACTAGTTTCTTTCCTAGTCTAATAAACTCCTTAGTGACCACCAATATTGTGTTAGACAGAAGCATTCAAATGTGGCCCAAGTTTGAAATAATACATAAGAAATATCCGGTACAGTTGTAATCATTTCAAAAGCATTTGACCAAGATTTATGTAAGTGTATACTTGCCAAACTTACCTCGTTTGAGTTAATTGAGATCCTCATCAGTTGAGTTTACAGTTTTCTTGATAAAAAAGAAGTTAGCAATAATGCGGGCAGACTACAGGGAACAGTGATAGCTCCTACACATTTTCTACTATACATAAATGATCTCATATCTTTAACAAGGAACCTGATCCATTGCTTTGCGGTCGACAGCACTTTTCATTGTAGTGCATCTCAGTCTCCTTATAATACTAATCCATCTTCTATTTCAAATCAAGAATGGACTTTTCAATACACAGACACATCAATCGTACCTTTGAATGGGAAAATAATAATGTAGTTGAAAAATGTTTCAACTTTGACAAAATTGTTTACAACATCTTTAACAATTTTTACAAATATTACTACTGACGAAGATAACTGTAAGTGTTATCGAAACGTTTAGATTGTATAATTTAAATACACCATTAAAAAACCCAACAAAGATAAGTATTTTATTATGAGTGTTAATGGTGAAAGTTTACATTTTCATAGTATCACCAAATCTATCATGGTTTGACTGCCTTCTGTTAGCTATTAAAGCTGCTACTCATAAATTAGGTTTTTGTACAGATCTAAGCAGTACTTTACTTTCTGACAAATTTTTTTCTGATATATATATATATATATATATATATATATATATATATATATATCGGCCAAATTCACCATCACGTAGAATATAGTTCTCATATCTGAGATGCAGTTTTCCCATACTCTTTTGATATTATTGATCGCATTGGAACAAGAGCAATTGGACTTACAAATGACTCATCTTTAACTTCTCACAAAAAATCCTTTGGGCATGTGAGAATAGTTACAATTCTTTCTGTGTACTGTCGGTATTACACACTCGGTTCGCTTACCCACATCATCAATATGCAGTACAAACTTCAACCTGTGGTACCAAACGGGCGCAATGTACATCCTTCTACACGGCTTCTAAAATGTGAAATGATTTTCATACTTCCTGTTTTCCTCTTGAAGATAGCTATTTATGGGCATATCATGGCCGTCCAAGATCTCCCTACGAGGCTACATTAGACCAAATTTAGCCTGTTTAAGACCACAATTATAAAAAAAAGACCAGTAATCTATGTACTCTATGAAATTCATTTACTTTATGTATTTTATGATCTCTGTCTACTCTGTGTATCCAAGGCACTCTATGAACTCCAATAACATCATGTATGTACTCTATGAACTTCGTGAATTCATGTACTCTCTTTTTACACCTACACTTGGTCCCCATACAGTACGTTAGTGACAGCAACAGCGGTGTTACTCAGATGGCCCTGACGTAACCGAAAAATGGCTCAAATCCAAATCACGGGAAATATATGTATATATATATATATATATATATATATATATATATATATATATATATATATATATGTATATTAGTATACTTATTACTTTTCAACCTGCATATACGTACGTAGGTATAGAAGATTATGCAAACCAATTTTTTTTGGTTATTGCTAAATCGACACATTACCGTATTTTAGGACGTTTTACAAAGTTTTGCTTAGATCGGTCATGATGATGTTGAGTGCGTGAGTGCGTCTGTGCGCGCGCGTGTGTATGAAGGAGCGATAGTACCCACGATAACTGCACAACGATAAAACGTACGTGATTGAAATTTCGGATTTAAGCTCGATTTCGTTTCTCGTGGAGCTAGTTAGATTTTGAGAGAAATCCAGTAGTGGAGGAAGAGGGTTTATTAGAGCAGTTTCTGGTTTTATCAGCGATTTCTGTAATATCTGCATATTTTAAAGATAGAAAAATACCAGCATGTTGGTTTTGAAACTGTAACTCAATCATGTTTTGTGCAATTCTTGGATACGACCTGTAATTTGACTTAAATTCCTAAAATGGAATTTAAGTTTTGCAACAACAATCAGTTTTATAACAAAATGCGTGCCCAACAAAATTAAATTTACAAGAACAAAATATAATTTTGTTAAATCAAATTGAGGGATCCTTCTAGTAATTAATAAAAACATAAACACAAGTTACGTCTTTTGATAATGTGGTATTGGGTTGAATTAATATATTACAAATAGTAATCACGACCTTTTCTCAATGGCCAGTAAATCCTGGACTATCGTAATCTTGAGTAAACGTTTACGCTGTAAGAAACAATCATTAATATTCCACTAAGTGAAAACGACTTGTAACTTGTTAAAGGCCAACCAAAATAAGTTGTGGATTTTTAACTGGAGTTGATGCAAGATAATCTCATGTTGACTGAATTAATTAATGTGAAAGTCTCTAACTTTACTATGTGAAGAGTTGAAAAGTGAAGAGTTGAAACTCTTTGCACAGGTAATGATAATTAATTATCTATTAGTAAAAGATTTTCTTTTAATTATTAGATATTCGTATTAACAAATAATCAATTTTACCCTGTCCCAAAGAATAAAAACCGTTAAAAGATTTTTACACGGCAGAGTACCCACTATTTACACCGCCCCCGATAAACCAGTCACTGATGCTGACGTCATAAATTTCCCACACCATTGCGTCAAACCATAATTCACACTTACACAAGCGGAAATTTACGGGACATTTGTGGCGTCAACGCTACCCTCTGCCCAACGTGACCAGCCCCAGCAGTGTATTTCCATTTCTCGTCTATGATCTCGGGTGCTGATAAGATTTTTGTAATAACTTTCCTTCATTCGGCGATGTTTTGACAAATCTCATTTGCCATCTTCAGGTCACTAATAATTTTATTCTGCTTCGCGTTATTCGTATTGAACTGATGGTTGCAGTGTTAATTATATCTTCCCTCTACTTTCTCTGGCTTAGTTTCTTTCTTTTGTTTCATTGGTTGATCTGTGGATTTCACAAGAGATCTATTGCTTGTTGCACTTCGTCTAGGGTGTTAAGACTGTTTGGGCGTTTTTCGATTTCTACAGCTTGTACTATTACTCCCTTGGTTAGATGTTCTGCTAATGCTATCCTTCTGGTCTTATCAAAATTGACATTGTGTAATGTCGATTGAACCTGTTGAGGTTGTCACGTTTTCCTTACCGTTTTTCGGTAAATCCGTTTTGTAATAAATGTATGTGTGTGTGTGTGTGTGTGTGTGTGTGTGCGTGTGTGTGTGTGTGTGTGCGTGTGTGCGTGTGTGCGTGTGTGCGTGTGTGCGTGTGTGCGTGTGTGTGATGTGTGTGTGCGTGTCGTTTCGTGTGTGTGTGTGTGCGTGGTGTGTGCGTTGTGCGTGTGTGTGTGTTGTGTGCGTGTGTCGTGCTGTGCGTGTGCGTGTGTGGTGTGCTGTGTCGTGTGCGTGTGTGCGTGTGGTGGTGTGTGTGTGTGCGTGTGTGTGTGTGTGCGTGTGTGCGTGTGTCGTGTGTGTCGTGTGTGTACGTGTGTGCGTGTGTGCGTGTTTGCGTGTGTGTCACGTGTGTGTGTGTGCTGTAGTGTGTGCGTGTGTGTGTGCGTGTGTGTGTGCGTGTGTCGTGTGACGTGTGTGCGTGTGTGTGCTGTATGCGTGTGTGCGTGTGTGCGTGTGTGCTGTGTGTGTGTGTGCGTGTGTGCGTGTGCGTGTGTGTGGTGTGTGTGTGCGTGTGTGCGTGTGTGCGTGTGCGTGTGGCGTGTGTGTGTGCGTGTGTGCGTGTGCGCTGTGTGCTGTGTGCGTGTGTGCGTGTGTCGTGTGTGCGTGTGTGCGCGTGTGTCGTGTGTGTCGTGTGTGCGTGTCGTGTGTGTGTCGTGTGTGTGTGTGCGTGTGTGCGTGTGTGCGTGTGCGTGTGGTGTGTGTGGTGTGTGCGTGTGTCGTGTGTGCGTGTGTGTGTGTCGTGTGTGTCGTAGTGTGGTGTGGTGTCGTGTGTGTGCGTGTGTGTCGTGTGTGCGCTGTGTCGTGTGTGTGTGTGTGTGGTGTCGTGTGTGCGTGTGTGTGTGTGTGTGTGTGTCGTGTGTGTGCGTGTGTTGTCGTGTGTGCGTGTGTGTGTGTGTGCGTGTGTGTGTGCGTGTGTGTGTGTGTGCGTGTGTACGTGTGTGTGTGCGTGTGCAGTGTGTTGTGTGTCGTGTGATTGCTGTGTTGCTGTCGTGTTGCGTGTGCTGTGTGATGTGTGTGTGTGTGTGCGTGTGTGCTGTGTATGTGGTGTTGCTGTTGTGTGTGTGTGTGTGTGTGCGAACAGTGTGTGCTTGTGCAGATTAATCGATGTGATTGCTGCACAAATGTCTTTAGTTCTAGTGGTTGAATATGTCAAGTGATTGTGGCTGATAGAATGCTATGTTGTAAGACAAGTACCTGGTAGTTTATTTGGAAATGATCACATCGTTAGATGTAAGACAGCTTTTGTGCTGTGTCGATGTGCTGTAAGAATAGTTAACAAAAAATTTAAAATTGGAAATTTTCTTCCACCTAAAGATAAATGAGGCTCATACAAATAGGGTTGATGATGCAGCAGAACAAGCCATTATGAGTCATATTAGAAAGATTCCATCAGAGGGCAGCTATTATTCACGGGAAAATGACTAATGTGAGAGACATTTGTCTTCAAATCTTAACATATTCCTTATGTACAGATTGTATATCGATGAATGCAATGAACAGGATATGCATAACTGCGTTTTAGTTACAAAGCCTACATATGCAAGAATTTTCTTAAGAAAATTTAATTTTGTGAAATGATTACGTTATCGTAGTAAATGCAGCTCAGATGGAAATAGTCATGGGTTATTATTTGATGCCTGTAACGAATGCCATTTAGATATGAAAAGTCTTACATAGCTATCTGATCTCAGAAAAACTATGCTTGTAGCATTTACTTCACAATCGAAACATTATCTATATAAAAATGTTTACAATTTGAATTATGTCATATCGGATGAAGGCATGAAATCTAAATGCATAACTTGGACAGTTATAGTATAGCAAAGGACATATGCAAGAAGTTGTAAGTGTTGGAATCGTGAAACTTGTCAATTCTATGTAAAGAACAGCTTATTACTGTGGACTAAGATTTGCAGCTCCAAACATGAAATGTTCAAATTAATTTGCATGCATCATATTCCGTCATGATGATTGTTATAACAACAGAATAATAAATCTGATGAATCAGCTTGATGATGTCGAATGGACTTAGTCCTGTTATAGCTAATTTTACATGAAAATTTGACAACTTTAGCTTACAAATGCACATATAAAATTTTAGGTTTTATAATTTAGAGGACAATTATGTATATTGGAGACATGGCATGAAGACACGAACTACGTCGAATTTTAACTTTTAAGAATGTTCCATAGCATCGGCAGTTTACATGGAAAAGTAAAGCTAATTGTGAAGTTAGTTTATGACACGCTAATGCTAAAACTAGTAATATTCTTCTAAGTTGTACAAAGCGGAACATTATATACCTTCACTAAATTAATACCACCATCAAGTCAAAAATTGGTAATTAAATCTTTAGTGGTCGATCATATTACGAATTTGTGATCCTGAATTTTGACAAATGAATAATGAATATTTAACATAATCACTGCAAGCTAATGGATATTCTCTTAATGCAATTAATGCCTGTTTAGTAAATTTACAATAATCGAATCATTATTTAGCTGTAGTAATTCTTTAAGTGTTTAATAAATTTGTCACATTTTAAATTTTTCACTTGAGGTATAGTATTGTTAGGTATTTACATTAAATTTAAACTTAAATTGGAAAGAAGAACTATCTTTCGATATGTAATAATGTTATGTATGAACAGTGCTACTGTTCATCAAGAAATTCACTTGATGACTTATTGATAAGTCGAAACTCCTATTATGAAATAGTTACAATAAATGTACTTGATTCAGAATAAATATGCTTTGGTAATTTTCTTTTCAAAAGTTTCATAACAGAAAGCAATATTTGAAAATGTCATAAATTAAGTAAACGACATCCACGTCAATTTTATTAAATGTTATACTAGTTCGATTTAGAAAAGAATTTTTATACAACTAGCTAATTTCCTCATATGAAAATGAAGTATGATAATGTAACATAATCGACTGCAAGACAATCGGATTATTTTTTTCATGTGACCAATCAACATGAGTGATAAAAAAGTGCAATGAAATCGAATTTATTATTTTAAGCTGTAGTTAATTATTAAAGATGTATAGCTAGAAAATAGAAATTGTTTTTACAGTTTTTTAATATGTTTAAATTAATTCAGAAGGTATATTAGTGTTATATTTACATAAATACTAAGACCAAGGTTTGGACAAGCTTGATATCTAATAATACGATTATGTAGAAACCAAAAGTAGTATTTTGATAATTCAAACTAAAAAATTTATTCAAAATACTTTTGACATAAGACTTCACACTTGTTCATACTTTAGTGAATTATAACTGCAAAAAATAGTCTAACAGTATTTCAAAACTATATCCATAGGTATGAGACTATAAAATAAATTTTATTTAAACCGCAATTCTTCATTATTAAAAATTACATTCACTTTGTAAATACTTTAAGGAATTAGTTCGAAACGTGAACTACACTTATTAAATATTATCAGTTACGTTTCGATTTTAGATATACCTTCCATCAACAGGAAATTTCTATATTAGCTAAAGCTTAGCTCATATGATAAAAATTTACATTCATAATCGACGTAAACACATTTAATTTTATTACGTGTATACAAAATATTCAACAGAATTCCAATAAATTTTACTACTATTGGTGCTCAAACTAGCGTAGATTATATTTTAGAATATGTACATATATTAAAAGGATATACTAAAATAAATAATTCAACGACGTTTTCCTACGTTTTTACAATATCATGTTTGATCAAATAATAGTAAGCACCAATAGCTGATTTGCACACGAACGTAATCATAGTAATCACATTTATGATGATTTCATTTATACTAGCATCACACATCAAATAATGTGTACTACAACTGTAATATCCATAAAACGAAGCTTATTAATATACTTAACACGACTTTTAATCATTTTAACATTTACAATTTATAATTGACACGTATAATTTATTTTCCAAAATACTTTTTGTAACTAACGACTATCACCAAATGGTATCATACTTAGTACGTTAATAATCTTACTCATAAATAAAAGTATTTGATATAGTTAATTGACAAAACAAACAATATAAATAAAGTACTTATTGCCATAAAGATAAACCAAGGATACTTGTTAATATAACGACAAAAGAAACATTTTAAAATATTATTTGTAAATGAAATTATTCGAGTGTAACACAATATGCATAGGTCACATTAGTTAAATATACCTAATTTAAATTCTAATGAAATTCCATACAGTTCAAAACAATTTTAATTTAATAAACGCTTCACATCAACTGAAATTCAAATAATGACATGATAAGACTTAGTCGATTTGCAATAATACTACATTATACATAGGGACTATAATATACTTATATTATTTTATTACTTATATTAGCTGCATCATATAGACTGAAAAATTTAGCTAGTTCTAATGATGGGCAACCAACTTTACAGGCGTGTAACAAAACATCTACAACTAAAATATGAAATTCCAAAATTACTTTTAATTACTACATATGTCCTTCTTTTTATACTTAAACTTTAGATAATAAATTTTGATTGTCCATTATACTTAAAATTTAGTATAGCTACCCAATCAAACGAATAATATTACGAGCGAAAACACACTAACGAATTCATATATCACATACACATTAGATGATTAATTGGAAACATGATAAATATATCAAATACGGACATAATCATCAAATGAAAATCGTTAATAACTCATTCACAACGCGTGTACTAATATAATTCGACAAAATTATCGTCAATCGTGGCTATACCATTGACAATGCTACATTAACACGATCTTTTCTAATCATTTTAAACTCTGTTACACATTTATAATTGCACACCTGTATAAATTACTATTTCTACCAAAATATTTCTGTATAAAATAACACACGACCATCCACCCTACAAAATGAGATAATCGTAATAACAATTTTAGTCGGATAACATACGCAACCTCTTTTATAATAAGTTCATTACGAAAATACGCAACTTTGTAAAACAAAACAATATTTCTAAATAAATGTCTACACATTATTCATAATAGTAAATAATATATTATTTAATATTGACAAAAACACTTAAATATTATTCAGGTACTTTTGAAATTATTCGGTGTATAAACAATTGTATAGGACATATTAATCGATTTGATTTAAAGTTATACCTAAGATTTTCATATCTAAATATAACAAGTTAGATATTTGATAAAATCCATAACATTCCAATAATTTCAAATGAATCATCATAATGATTTTTCGCATTCTATAGCAATAAAGCTACATATACAGGGACTATATATACTTTTATATATTATATTTTATATATATATATAGATGATATATATATTTAGCTATTCTACAATGACTGCAACTGAAACATGACTCGACACGGCAGTGCAACAAAGACATCATCAGACGCGTACAATACTGAATCGCACAGATTACCAATAATACTAGCAAGTCAACACTTTATACTTAAACTTAATCACACAAATTGCATCAAATGACACACTATACTAACAAGATGCGATAGTACACTCAACACAACTAACTATTACGACTCATAAACCATAATAATTATTTCACAAAATAATGTATCAATGGAACATCAAAATACTAATTCAAACTCACACAATCTAATACATAACAATGAAATAAATACAATAAATCACATCAACACACTTGCAGCAATAAAATAATAACATCACAAACATTATCTCAATCACTAACTACACATGACAATGCTAAAATAAAATAACATTCAAATACTCACACACTACCCAATTTATAGCATTTCAACACTCTATCATATACATTACTACATACACACACAAATTTCGTGTGGACACATACTACACATCATTCACACACATTACACACCAATCGAGTTTAACGCTAATACACAATTTACGTACAGATAAACATCACGCAACTACTCTGCTTCACAATCAGTCATCACGACTCAAACATCACTGCAACTTGATACAAACAGACAACACACTATCACTTTATCCCTTCACAAGTAAATAGTCTACACACTCACATTCAATACTACTCATCAAATTCATTACATTATATATATTATATATATAAATAATACTACTATATAAGGGTTCTTCCTACAGGTAGCTTGTTCAGTAAGTTTATGTGATATGAAACAATTTTACGACATTGAATCGTCATATGACTTTAAAGGGTCTATATTAAGTATTTTCATATCATTCTAAAATATTCAAGGTCGTGCTTCACGAAAGTATTTGATATCCGAGAAACAGTCTCCATAACTTCCTTATGTATTAATGGAACATTCATACATGAGCATTTTATATTGATTCTTGACAAATTTTAGATAAGTCTTATAAGTTACTATACCTTTATTCATACTAATATCTTAATCTTGATTTTTATAATAATTATTAAATGATGTATATATTTTCAACAGCTGTCTTACTTAGTGTTTGACTGATGGAAAGTGCTTCGGATACGACAAAGCATAAAACATACTTTTGAAATCACTCATCGACAATTTCGTATTCAACATGCGTGTACACAAATTTATGAACTAACAATTTTCAAGTTGAAACACTTTGTTACATTCAAATGACACCACTTATATATAATAATACATTTATTATCATCTTTGCTATAACACTTACACTTACCTATTATCGACAATTATTCTTTCACTAAATTTCACTTTAATCGTGATTCAAAACTAAATGTTTTTCACAATACAATATCTTAATTCACACACTACACAAATCTCTACATTAAAACAATGACAATAACAAGATCACAAAATTGAGAGCATAATAACAAATGAAACATAAAACAATTATCTTGAATATACTAAAGCAATTAACAGATAAAATGAATCTTACAAATGTTCCACTATGACCTGCCAATTTGATTTAAGCATTTTATAACTCTATCATATACTCCTTGCAAATAATCCACGAATTTCGTGTGGACACTACATTCGATGCATTGTGAACACATTTAGCAATTCCTCTCGAGTTAACTGCACTAGAGTACACTAATATCTAATTTAACGAGCACACAGAAGGTAAAAGTCCACGTCAAACGTATCTCGACATTCACAAGTCACTCCAATCACACCAGATCTTCAAACACAATTCAACTGTTGGTGTATAGCTATCATGGAATTCGACACCATCCAGCATACAACTTTGCACACTGTCAACACAGGTAAGTATTAGACAATCACAGTAACACATCTCACGAAATTCAAGTATCACACCACATTCAAATTTTCATCGTACACTTGATATGCCACATTATTATATAATAAATCAAATATTAAAATAAATTGAACTGGTGTTTTCCTTACAGTAGGCATTTCTTGTTCCAGAAGTGATTATTCGGTCATTGAAAAATTCTGACTACTGAATTTTGACTTACAGGTCCAATATTTAAGAAATCTCGTATTGTCATTTCTAAAAATAAGTTTCAAAACGTTAACTTCCTGATACCGAAGTCGTAACTTCACTTATTTTACCGAAAACACATGCTTCTATACTAATTATTTGTATTATTTTTGAGAATTCAAATCTAGTGCTTAATTGAAGTTTGGATAAGCTAAATAAGCTAAGGCGTTTCGTATACAACTTCTTTCAAACTGTTTAAATCGTTAGATTGTCCTTGATACTTCCATTCAATAAATCATTTAATGATTGTAACTATTTTCAACAGGTGTCATTATGGTAGGTGTGATCGTTCGTAAAACTGCATGTGCCTAAATTCGCCACTTCTGGTGTAAAACAGAATGCTTAATAAATATTTTAGAATATTCTGAATACAATTCCTGTGATAAACAGTACGTTCAAAATACTTAAGATTGAACTCATTAAATTACTGATTTGACATAAGATTCAACAACAATGTTTTAATCTTCAAAATAAGGACTCACTAGATTGAGTTTTGGAATTTTATGGTTATTATAAAATGCAGGAGTTATAGTATAAAATGCTTAAATCAATTGGCTCATGTGGAACATTTGTAATGATCATTTTATCTTTGTTATCAACTTTTCTTCTAGTTATGTTTTATGATTTTTCTATGTTAATGTCAATTTTGTTATTTCTGTTATTATGTTCAAATTGTTTTATAAAATAGAATTTGTGTAGTCTTGAATTCAAGTTCATTTTATTTCTTGACAAACATTTCTAGTTTCTGTTCAAAATCACATTAAAGTAGAAACATATGAAGTAACAAAATTGTCGATAATAGGTATAGGTAATGAAGAAACGATGCATAACTAAATGCTGCATCTATTCATCAATAATATACAGGGTGTCAATTTGAATTAACAAAGTTTTCAACTTAAAATGTTTAATAGTTCATCAAATTTGAACACCATGTATGCAATAAATCAATTGTCAATGAGTATTTCAAAGAATTTTATGCTTCTACTCAGAACTTCCATCAGTCAAAATAAGTAAGACAAGCAGTGTTGAAATATTACTTTTCAAAATTTTGAAAAATCAAGATATCTAAGAAACAGTTAACAATTGTTCAAAGTGGACAATTCCTAATTGTTTAAAGCCAGGTATACTTTATAAGAAAGGTGATACTGAGAATATGTCAACACAGACCTATTTCTATAGTGCCTATTTTTCAAAATAATCGAACGCGTTTGAAACGAATTAGAAACTATTTTGAAACGAATCGTCTTTTTACTATAACCAATTCGGATTTAGAGCGGGTAAAGGAACCAGCAATGCCCTTACGGAATTTACAAAATGTAATTAAATGTTTTGAGGAAGGTCAATTTAGTGTTACTGTTTTATTCAAGGCGTTTGATTCAGTGAATCACAACGTCTTGCTACAAACTAGATAAATACGGTTTAAATAGGATCAGTGTCAACTTGATATCTTCGTATCTATCTAATAGAATGCAAATGGTTAAGATTGGTGACACGTATTCTAGTCAACTTAATCTCAAGCAAGATTCAGGGCTCATATTGGGCCCTTCTTACTATATATATAATGATATGCCTTATTATTTAAATAAATTAAATAATGTAATCAATTTTCTTGCTGGATATCTCTTACTGTTTCAAACTCTATTTGACACTGAATTCTCCTGCACTGTTGCAGTTAACCATAGATGTTCAATCCTAACGATCTAGTTTTAAATAAAGATAAAACGAATGGTGATTACCTAACCTATCGCTTCCGAAGCTAGTAATGAGTGCATATTCTTAATATCAGAATGGACACTAGGCTGAACAATTAAATCATATCTGCATAAATTAGCAAAAACATCTTTGCATTACGCAATTTAGCTACGTTTGTTTCAGCTGAAATTTTAAGGATTGCGTATTTCTCGCTTTGTCATTGCCATATTTTATACGGAATTATTACTTACAGCAGCGCAAAAGAATTTTGCCTTGCAAAGAAGAGCTATTCGTGTTGTAGATCGTCTGCCATACGCTTCCGACTGTAAGCAATCCTTCGTTAAACTTCGTGTAATGACCATGTACTCGTTATTTGTTTTTGTTGTTTATGTTATGTCAAGAATAATATTCCTACTTTTGAAACATATAGTCAAATACATTCTTATGATACTAGGAACAAAGATAACTTACATTGTAATTATGTAAGATTATCTAAGTCACAAAATGGACCTAACTTCTGGCTGTTAAATTTTTAATGCACTGCCTACCAATGTAAGAAATGTATCTTTTAGTCAATTTAAACCAGTATTAAAGCAGTGTTACTTAAGAACCCGTTATATAATATAAACGACTATTTTGTTATTCATTTTAATCAGTGAAATGTGCCATTTATGTATTTTAGATAATTAACAATTTGACAAGTGTAAATATTGGTGAAATAAGCTACACAATAATTATATTATTATTATTATTATTATAGTTGAAAAAGGTATGGAAACTCTATAAGACTTATCCTAAAATTTTGTCAAGAATCCAAAAATAAAATAATATCAGGGTGTTCCGTTTAAAATAAGGAAGTTATGGCGACTTCGGTATAACCAAGTAACATGACCTTGAAACTATTTTTAGAATGAAAGAGAATCTTAAATAACCCTTATGTCCAAAAATTCAGATTTCTAAATTGTTTCTAACCATAAACTTCTAACGAACGCCTACTGGAAGACCTGATATATATATATATATATATATATATATATATATATATATATATATATATATATATATATATATATATATATATATATATATATATATAATATATATATATATATATATATATATATATATATATTCAAACATACTGTCTTGTACAAGACGATAAAAAATTAGTTTTTAAATGTTACGTGAATTGGTAAGTTGAAAACACAAACTTGATTCCTATTACTCCTTAGACAACCACAAAATATTTTTATGTCATTGCACTTATAAATGTACAGAGTACAAATTTATGTTCTATGATGGGTTTAAGATGATTACTTTGCCTTTTCAAATACATATTGTATTTATATATATAATATATATTATATATATATGGAATGAATATAAATATTTTTATATATATTTATATACGTTATCACTTTTATTTATTAAGATTTATGTCCATTTTTATGTCCCAACCTTCATTTACATATGTAGGTACAGAATGTTATGCAATTGACATTTTTTGACTATCGCATAAATGACTGGGTGGGTGGGTGTGTGGATGTATGTTAGTATCCGCGATAACTAGGTACGTACCTACTTGACATTTCGTATTTAAGCGTGATTTCATTTCTCCTGGAGGTAACTAGGTATTGGTAGAAATCCATCGGCGAAAAGGAGGGTTTATTACGGGCAATTTTCGTTTTTTATTCAATATTTCTGACACAGCTGCAAAGATATAAAAACACCACTATATAAAATTTTGGAGTTAACACCCGGAAGAACAGTACATCATAAATTATTATTAAACTAACATAGAGGTGTTATATATTTTTAAAAAGGACAAAAAAGTGTCCTGTGAAAATGTCATAGCTAACTATGGTATCCATATAAAAAAATACAACTTTATGTCATATCTTTTTAAATTAAGGAGGTATTAAAAATCTGAATACACTAACGGATTCTACTTAAAAAAGTGTCTTAAGAATGTTTTTACAGTTTGTCGATATATTTAGAAATAAAATAGTTATTCAAGTTTTTCAAAATCGCCATTTTTTCAATTTTGGCTAATTGCTCAATAACTGTGAGAGATATCTTGATTATGACTATTGGGTCTTAATTAAGACCAAAATCGAGCACAAGGACCCATATTACTTTTTGTCTATCTGTAAGAGAAATGATACTTCCCATAAGGAAACATCGAAAATGAACCACCCTGTACACCTGGGATTTTACATACCCCCAAGAGAAAAAAGTCCAGTGGTGACATATTAGGTGACCTAGGTAGCCAACCAACTGGTCCTCCACGACCAATCCAACGGTTCTCGTTATCGATTATTTAAAAACTCCCTAACTGTAAGGGCATAATGTGTTGGAGCGCGATCTTGTTCCCACCACAAATTATTTCTGATATTTTGTGGTTCATTTAGATGATTTTGGATTTCATTTTCTGATAAATTGAGGTAATTCTCTACAGCTAGTCTATTAATAAATATTGGCCCAACTATAGCTGTCCTATAATTCCACACCACACGTTTAAACTCCATCGATGTTGACAACGTAGCTCACGGGTCCAGTGTGGATTTACATTATCGTAATAATGCATGTTATGTCTTACAACAACAGCATCATTTCGAAAACTTGCTTCGTCCGAAAATAAAACGTTGTTAAAAAAGTTCTTACTTTGTCCTATCTGTTGCAAACTCCATTATGCAAAATTAATTCTTAAGAGAAAACCATTTTCGGTGAATTTTTTTTTGTATCATCCTCCAAACCGAACTATGCGATATTCCAACCAAATTTGCAATCTCCCTAGTACTGACATGGGGATCCTCAATAATGTGTAGCATTGCCAGGTTTTCGTTGTCATTGCAAGCAGGTTGGATTTCATGTACCGGTTTCTTATAATCCACAATTCCCGTTTCACGCGTTCTCTCCAATAATTTAGTAAATGTACTATGTTCTGGGTGCCTTCTGTTTGGATATTTATTTCTGTACAATCTGGCTGCTTCACAAAGATCTTCATCTACTTTTCCAAATATTAGGAACATATCAATTAACTCGTATCTCGTATAACTTAACGGCATTTTAAAAACGTGTTAATTAATTTTGTATTAACAATTATAACAATAATACAATTGTTTTAACAAGCACTGACAACTAAATTGCATTGATTGACGTTTGACTACTAGATTAAAATTTAATTGTTCGTTTTGTGTCTTCCGCTACTTATATTTGGATAAAAATAACATCGAGTGTAAAACATCCATGCGCTACTAGATTAAAATGTTAGTTTGCCATTTGATAGGGAGAGAAATGAATTTTTTAGAAAAGCGAAATACTATCGTGAAAAGAATGTTTTAGGATGTCAATAATAAAAAAAATTATTCCACTCCATTAAAAAAAGTTGAAAGTCGCCATTTTGAAATAATTCCTCCAATCGAAAATCTGATATCATCATCGTGTAGATAATGTCCTGAAACATATTAATGCAAAATATTTTAAAAGTAGTATCCATGGTGTGGCTAAAAAGAATAAGGCACTTACTGAAACAGGCTCTCTCTCTCTCTCTCTCTCTCTCTCTCTCTCTTCTATATATATATATATATATATATATATATATATATATATATATATATATATATATATATATATTTAAGGTCTCTAAAGGGTCTGTACAAAATACTAGGACAAATTCCTGAAACTAAAATATTAGGATCTAGCCCATTTTACAATAGTCCAAAAGTTGATAGTATCAAACTTAGAGGTTTTCTATGATGAGAAATTCAGATTTGATCATAGTTTTGATGTATTTTCCAAAGGGCACCACCAGCAGCCCTTTGTCTTCTTTAAAGCTCCATAACTTTTTTCTGCCTCGGTACATCAAATTTCTAGTCGGAAATTCTTTTTCCCTGATGTTTTTTTCAAAAAAGGTATACCTTGTGGATGTCGCTTCGAACAACCGTTTCTATGATAATCGAATTTAAATGTTCATTGCGTACTAAAATTCGTTACAGTCCTCCTTCACACTCTATCCAGGCTCAGGACTGGTTCCAAATGTTTGGAGCGTGTTTAAGAGCTATAATCGCGATCCGGTGGGTTTCTGCTGCAGGGAAAACGTGCAGTACCAGGTAGGTATTTCACACCCGATGGGCGGTGCTACGACCGAAACGGGAAGTGCGTAGGAGTAGTGTAGGTGCAGCGATGCTTAAATTACTCATTTTGAAAAATGGTGTTTTTATCAACTGTCAATATATTACTCGGAAACGCGCCAATTTTTTTTTTTTTTGAGTTGAAATCTTAGGCTTGAGCGCTTCTTATGGTTTGAACGAGTGTTTGCAGTTGTTATTTTTTGTATAAAAAATTACAAACTTCGTACATTACCTGCGATGTAATGAAATTTTCACTTTGCGGGAAACTTTTTTATTTGCGATTTTTTTACCCATATATGCAGTGAACGAAATGAGGAGAATAGTCAAAAACAGTTTTTGGAAAAAAGAAAATTACAATATTGGTGGTAGTTTTAGTGATAACGTTTTTTTCTAAGGCGTTGCTGAGCGCGCAGCGTCAACTATATGGAAAGTAGGCACTTTATAGCGGCAATTCGACTATCACCGGTGCTGCTAGACTGCAATTTTCAGGTATTAGGAATAATTATCTCGATTAAATTGTACAGACGGTATACACATTTTAACTTCGCCTTTAATATTCTACATAATTAGGTATTGTTGAAATATTTCCGAATAGAAAAAGAAACATTTGCATTCCATGATTTGAGGAGCTTAATAAAATATTACAAGTGCCGAGTAGAAAAAATATAATAATTCAATTATTTAATCAGTTTTTTTTAATTGCTTGCTTCTTCTATAGGGATTTTTCTTTCTTCTTGGTTCCATATTAGGTGTCTTCGTCTTCGGACAGTTTAGGGATCTCCTCCCTCTTCCGCCCTGGGTTAATGACAGTTTAAAAAAAGCATCAACATTTTAAATCCGACAATTTTGCGATTTTAACACAAAATTGTGCAATATGAAGTATGTTATTTTTTGCAAAATTCGTTGGTTTCCGCACAGAATTGTTCAATTTGCGACTCCTGCATTTTCTACCGGTAAGAGCCGGGCCGAGTAGCGTGAGCTATCTCTGATTGGCCACTAGATTCGCAGTAATTTCAGTTTACACGAAACTCTGAATGAGAGCACCACCGCGCGAGACGGTTTTCAGTCTTTTAGAATTCGACGTTCTATTTTGAGTCATTTTATGCATGAAAATTCATTAAAAAGATTAAAGATTGTTCGTAATATTCTTATTTTGCAAAAAATTATTTTTTGGAAATTTTTCAAAAAATTAAAATTAAAAGTAGTTCCCTCATTTACCTTACTTTATACTCAAAATAATGTTATGTAAGTATTTCGAAATTTACGATAATAATCAAATGGGAGGTAAAATCCTTACAGATGGGTATGAACTGCTCTTACGGACCAATCGGCCAACAACAATAGAACTTTACACAACAACATAAGAATGTAGGAATGAACTGGCAAATAACAAGAGAAATTGGAATAACAAACGACCAAAACACAAAACTTTTATTAAATTATAAATTATTCAATTAAAGTTTAAGTAAATATTGAAAGTGACCCCGTTTTTATGTACACAAAGATTAATTATACGGAGAATATATTATGTATGTATATATTATATATATATATATATATATATATATATATATATATATATATATATATATATATATATATATATATATATAATATATATATATATATATATATATATAGATTTAATAGTATTCATTTAGATTTAAGTAATTAAGAATTTCTTTAACTTGTAAATAAACGTAATTAATTCACGTTTGAACGTTTTGTTCTTTGTCAAGAATTTATTTATAAATTCTTGACAAAGGGAACAAAGGACGTTCCGAAACGTTGAATTAATTTTACGTTTATTTACACAAGTTTTAAAGAAAATTGTCTTATATATATATAAATATATATATATATATATATATATATATATATATATATATATATATATATATATATATATATATATATATATATATAGTAGTACCAGGGCACCATCCCGTCCACTTTTTTACGTCACAAGCTCCGCACCCCGGGACACCTTGGCCGCCCTTTTGTTTTCTGTGACGTCACCCTTGGGACACCTTCGGTCGCCATTTTTTATATGCCCACGTGAAGATCGTGACCTAATTTATTTATACATTGGGGGTTGTACTCTAATAAGGAGTCCTAGTCTTGTAAGACGGGAATCTGTCATAAAAATTGTATTCTAATAATGGGGAAGAATTAATAGATAAGACATATAAAGATGACAAGTGTTTTCATAATAAAAAGATTTTATTTAACCTGTTATTAATATTTATGAGCGTTTTTTTATCAAGGATATAAAAACCTAGTCCTTAAACGATTATGTTCTACGCAGTCTGTAATGTTGAAATTTAGGCGCTAGCTCAAATTTTTCAATATCAGAGGTTAGCATATTGTATTTATGACTATTAACATTATACATAATGCATAATTAAAAATGAATAATTAAGTTGCCATGCTTTAAACGATTGTCACCTTGAGAACGTTAAATTATGTATACAAGGTCTAAGTAGAAATAAAATGCATTAAATGGTTACACATATGCATTATAGTCTAGTTTACGTTCATTGTGTACTGTGTTTAATAGTGTTATTAATTAAAAGTAAAATATTGAAGGTCGACTGCTAAATTATATGCTCAAGGTTTAAGCGGAAAATAAAATTGCATCAATACGTTAGTTAATACACATATTAATTAAAAGTAATTATATGTACAAGGTGTGAGCAGAAAATAAATGCATTCAATGGTTACACATATGCTTTATAGATTGTCTTTACATTTCGTTTTGAGCCCTTTTAATGGTGTAAAAAATTGTTTTGGATTTTAATAATTGACTGTCTTGTTTCAGTATTAATAATGATTAATTGGGAACTCTCTTTATACCTCATTCATAAGTAAGATTGTGTTAGTGTAGGGATGACGTTTTAAAATCAATTGCATTACTATTAACACTCAGATTAAACTACTTAAATTGATTGATTATTGATATGGAATATACTTTCTTTAAAAACAGTAAAATGTATTCATAGCCATAAAGCTTATAATACAGATTAACTACTCTTTATTTATATAGATCAGGGTTGCAAAAAGGTGCCACAGTAAATTATCGAAAACACCCTCAAATCTAGGTAATCCATAATCTCTTATGTTAAATATTACTGTGAAGACATTTTCGGCAGTGCACTTCCCCATATGTTCAAAATTAAGGGCAGCGTAAGTTAACCTATTTGCGCAACTTTCTCTCGGGGCTTTGTCCCTTGTCCAGGCCCATTGGAGGAAAATTTGAATTTGAATTTAAGTCTCTGCAGGTTATCGCTGGAAATACGAATTTGTATTGTAATAAGGGGCATCATGCTAACTTGTAAGACAGATGTAGGGCTTAGCAACTTACTCTCAGAATTTCGCTCCTTGATTAAACATTTGAATTTGTTTGTGGCGCCATCTAGAGGGGAAATTTGAACTTGTATTCTAATAAGGGGCCTAACACTAACTTATAAGATAGGTATAGAGTTTCGTAACTTGCTTTCGGGGCTTCGCACCTTTGATGGAAAATTCGAATTTGTATTTGAGTGTTTACAATCTGATTGCTTATTGAGAGAAATTTGAACTTGTATTCTAATAAGAGGGCCTAATGTTAACTTATAACACAGGTGTAATGCTTTGCAACTTGCTCTTGGTGCTTAGTCCCCTGATCTCCCTGGCGGGAAAATTTGAACTTGTGTTCTAATAAGCGGGCCTAATGCTAACTTGTAAGAAATGTGTATGGCTACTCAACTTGCTCTCCGGGATTCACACCCTTGGCTGTACATTTGAATTTGTATTCTAATAAGGGGCCCTAATGCTAACTTGTAAGACACGTATAGGATTTCGCAACGTACTCTCGAACCTTCGCCCCTTGTCGTGCCCCACGAGCTCAAATTTTGAATTTGTTAATAACGCCATCTACTTGTGTACAGACTAACGAACGTTTTCTGTAATATAGCTGTCGCCACGTAGCGGTGTATTTTAAAAGTGCATACAGGTCCCTGTAATGGTTATGGTGAAAAATTTGGAAAAAAGGGTTCACAACTTGCTCTCGCGAGAGCAAGTGTTGAAGCCCTATAATTGTCTTATAAGTTAGCGTTATCCTACTCGCGGCAAACTTTATTTATGTTGTGTTACAAGTTAGCATTAGAACCCCTTATTAGAATATAGATCGATTGGTTGCGGCCCAGATGCATACGACTTACCTTAAAAGCTAGTGTTAGACCCCTTATTTCAAATTTCCCACCATAACCATTACAGGGACCTGTATGCACTTTTAAAATATACCGCTAGGTGGCGACAGTCATATTACAGAAAACATTAGTCAGCCTATACACAAGTCGATGGACGCCATTAACAAATTCAAAATTTGAGCTCGAGGGGCACGACAAGGTCGAAGGTCCGAGAGCACATTGCGAAACCCAACCAAGGGTGTGAATCCCCGAGAGCAAGTTTTGAAGCCATGCACTTGCCTTACAAGTTAGCATTAGACCCGCTTATTCGAATACAAGTTCAAATTTCCCGCCAGGGAGACCAGGGGACTAAGCCCCGAGAGAAAGTTGCGAGACCCTACACCTGTCTTATAAGTTAGTATTAGTACTAGAATATAAGTTCAGATTTCTCGTAATAAACAATCAGAATGTAGACTTAAATACAAATTCAAATTTCCCACCGAGGGACCAGGGGGCTAAGATAAACACTTAAATACAAATTTCCCACCAAAGGTGCGAAGCCCAGAAAGCAAGTTACGAAGCCCTATACATGTCTTATAAGTTAGCGTTAGGCCCCCTTATTAGAATGCAAGTTCAAATTTCCCCTCATAGATGGCGCCACAAACAAATTAAAATTTTTTTGTCAAGGGGCGAAGTCCTGTGGGTAAGTTGCTAAGGCCTACATCTGTCTTACAAGTTAGCATTATGCCCCTTATTACAATACAAATTCATATTTCCAGCCATAACCGGCAGAGACTTAAATAAAAATTAAAATTGCCCAGACACTACACACACAAGTTGTGTATAAAAGATGACATTAAGTAGATAATCTACGCGTACATAATAAAACCGCAGTATCTTTAAAAATTGAAATAAGCAGGCAGTTCTGCCCACAGTGTTTATTAGAATCGTCAAGCGAAACAGAATGAATTTCATAAATGTCAATATTAACTAATGCAATCTTATGATTAAGTCCGTGACGCAAAAGATACATAAAGCAAACTGGTAACCAGATTAAGGAATTGGCATGATGTCCTATTAATGAATTAATGTATTTAATGTTTTAAATTAAGTATGTTTAAGTATAAAATTGAAAAGGAGGTAATAGACCTGCTAAGTTGTTTCAAATCAATAAGGTCAAAAGTCAAGTTAACGATAGTGTGCACTTTTAATAAGATGAATACAAACTTGCGATTATTAATACATCAAATCATTTCATCAATATCCGCCAATATTATTTAATGCATTTAAATCTTAAAATTAATTCTTATAGTACCTAACAATAGTAACGTATAGGGTGGATTTTATTATAGGTTTAAATCTGTGCGTTATTATGTTAGCTTATAATGTTAATTGCATTTAAACGTTAACACATGTTACAGTATAGTCACTTAATTCCGTATTTTCAAATACTAAGTTGACAGCATTAGGTGTAATTAGGCGTTACACCTCTGTGAGTTAATTTTTGTGCACGACGTAGTACATTTGTATACCAATCCTTTCGTTCGGAAATGAAGAATGACTACCATACCTATACTATCAATATATTAGTAATTAATTTTGTTCTAATTGTAACAAGTTAAGCCAATCGAATTGAGTTTTTCCATACCCAACTTCTACTTGTGTACCGAGGTTATAAGGAGAGGCGCACAATGAGTTCGTATTTATCACAAACAAAGTTATTCATTATCAACCATTACTGGTGAGTAACGCATGTTTGTAAACAGGGAAACTGTGACCTATGACTATATCTCAAACCGTCCTCCCGTCTTTAATTTCAGTAGCATCTTGAACCATCGTTTTGAATCCTGAAGGTATATATCTTCCACTGGGGTTACGTGGAATACCCGCTTGGAAGTCGTCGAAGTTGAGTGCTTGCTCAAAGACGAACTGGAACTAGATTACTTTGGACGGAGCTCTAAGCAATCCGTTTCAGCGCCTGGAAAGAACGACCTACCTCCGTATTCGCCCCAGGAGCTGAGAAGTCCGTAATTTGATATAATCAAATACATTAAATATATTTATACGTAATCAAATAAATACTTTCAAGCGAGTTTAATTTGTATGACTTTGAGGGATGACTGTAGAAGTCACTTGCAATCGGATATTACACCTACAAGCTTTTAGTGAGAAAGGGTATTTATTTAACTGAAGAAACTATTGGCATTGTCAATTAATGATTAGCTACTGTAAGGTGCTGTACTATCAGATCTAAATGAGATTAGATGGAACCAACGCAAAGCAATAATAACCAGCTTATAACACCTGGCACGTTGAGGGACAAATTTTTGTAGCATACTTCTAATACTTTTTGGCACTTAAATTGTGGTTAGATTATCATAGACAATGGTATCTTGAATTCTGTTGTACAAAAAATTAAAGATAGTTAATAAACTGATTTATAAGCTGCATAAGTAAAACCAGCTAAACAATAATTATACAAATGCTCTGGTGGTTTAGAGTACGCTCCATATTGAGCCATAGTAAATAATATTAATAATATAGCAACATTATAGTCCTTATAAAATAAGGCCGCAAGAAAAAGGCACACAAGATTTAAAAACACTATGAAGTTAATAACATTCTTTTGAATAATCTTCATTTTTTTCAATTTAAAAAATGTCAGTACTAGTCCAAACAACAGATTGATCCAAATATCTGCATTTTTTAAAATACCACTATTCGTCCAAGATTCCAACACTGTGCAAGGCACAGCAGTTGCTGGTACTAAAAATGTTAGTGATACATGAATTTCTTCAAATTTCCAGTTACAAGGGAAAGCTAAAAGTGAATATTACAAAGCAGTTTATTGGATTATTGCAAAAGATACTTACTCCATCTTAAGGCACCCATCACGGAAAAACTGCACATAATTGATAAAGTAATATATAAAAACCCAAGGGTTAATTCTGTCCTTTCTATATGTGCTATAAGACAATAAGTACTGATGCAACATAATATAATGTATGAAATGATTATTGACAATCGATACATGATTTACTACATTTATTGAATTTTGAAAAACTGTCAAATTGACATTAAACATATAGCTATGACGATCACGTTCGTAATGTGTTACGGTATCATACGACAATGTCCCGATTTAGAGAAAATAAATAGAATGCTTATTATTAAATTTTATTTGAATTTAAAACCGTTCCATTAGCTTTTGTAAATAATTAAATTAGGCCAGCCTTTATCATAAAAATTTAAACATTTTCCACGGTTGTTATGGTGGTATCGATTAAAATATAATTCTAATATAAATAGTCATCTAGTGACGAACGGAATTAGTTTTAGTTATTCCATATGAGCTATTCATTTACAGGATCCTGAAAAGATATGTTATGCATGGTGAGATGCGGGTTGAAACAGTTTGTTTTTTATCTGGTTGCAATAACGATTGCTTACACATTTAGCAATGCTATTACTAACACAATTTGTAGCTATGTTTATTATGCAAACAATTTTTACATTCTAACCTACATATGCTTATATAGGTATAGAAGGTTAAGCAACCGACGTGTAAGAAAGTGTGTGTCAGTGAGAGCAAGTGCAAGTAAGAAGTGAGTCGAGTGAGGTGGTGTGTGTGTGTGTGTGTGTGTGAGTGTGCGTGCGTGGTGTGTGGCTGTGGGGTGGTGTGGCGTGCGTGGGGTGGTGGTGTGGTGTCTCGTGGGTGCCATGCAGGTGTGGTCGTGCTGTGGTCGTGCAGTGTGTGTGGTGTGCGTCGTGCGTCCGTGTGGTGTGTTGTGTGTGTGCGTGTGCGTCGTCGTCGTGTCGTCGCGTCGGTGTGTGTGTGGCAGTGTGGTGTGGTGTGTGTGGTGCGTGCGGTGCGGTGCGGTGCGTGCGCGTGCTGTGCATGCGCTGCGTGCGTGCGTGCGTGCATGCGTGCGCGTCCGTCGCATCGCATGCGCGTCCGTCGCGTCCCGTGCGTGCATCGCCTCGTCACGTCCGCCCGATCCGTCGCGCCGTCCGTCCGCCCATGCGTCCGTGTGTGCCGTCCGTGCCGTCCGTCCGTCCGTCCGTCCGTGTCGTGTGTGTGTCGTGTGCGTGTCGTGTCCGTGTCCGTTCGTGTGTGTGTGTGTGTGTGTGTGTGGTGTGCGTGTGTGTGTGTGTGTGGTGTGGTGTGTCGTGTACGTGTGCGTGTACGTGTCGTGTGTCGTGTGCGTGTGCGTGTGCGTGTGCGTGTGCGTGTGCGTGTGCGTGTGCGTGTACGTGTACGTGTACGAGTGCGTGCACGTGTGCGTGTGCGTATGCTTGCGTTTGACAACTCCAGAACGTGTATACTAGAAATTTTGTATATGCGCGTGTGCGTGTGTGTGCCGGTTGGGTAAGTAGGTGTATGGTAGCACCCACGATAACCTCAGAGCGATAAAACCTACCTACCCTCTTCCATTTTTCCTTGGACTGGTTAGATTTTATAAGACATTGAGTGGTGCAAAGCGGGGTTTATCAGGCGCAATTTTTGATTTTAGTAAATATTTCTGAAACAACTGCATACTAAATATATTAAAATACCAGCATATAGTCTTAAAATCGTAAAATAATCATTTCGTATGCAATTGTGTGAGTGTAAGTCTTACCAAGTTAAAGTTGGTGAGTGTGGGTGAGTGTGAGTGTGATTGTGCGTATGAGTGTAAAAGTGAATGTGCCTCCGTGTGTGAATATGGGTGTGGGTGTGGGTGTGGGCATGGGTGCGGGTGTGAATATAAGTGAGCGTGTGAGTGTCAGTGTGAGTGTTAAGGTGAACGTAATAGTGATCGGAAGTGTATGTGTGAGAGTGTGCAGGTCAGTATGCGTGTGAGTGCCTATCTGTGTGCGCTGAATGTGAGCGTGTGCAGGTACAGTATGCTGTCGTGTACGTGTCGTGCAGTATGCGTGCGTGATGTGCGTTGCATGCGCGTGTGCTGTTTTAGGAATATCTGATAAACACACTGGCCTAATAAACATCGTCAGAAGAAATGCAGTTACACATATCGTGGATCCACACACTCCTCCTCCGGTCTCACACACACACACTCCACGCACTCATCCACCACACACACACACACACACACACACACACGCACACACACACGTTACATTACCCCGATTTTTATTTTAAGGTTTGTCATCGCAGTTTCGAGAAAATGAATTAAATTTCTTTATGGTTGAAGAGAGTTTTATAAAATATAATATACGTGTTTTCGCAGTTACAATCTATTTTGCTTATAGTGCTTATGTCGCAATGCTCTACGCGTTCTTGCTATCTTTAGCTGACCAGTTAATTTTGGATAAACTGGAAATGGAGGGGGGTATAGGGGGTTTATTTTAGTAATAGGGTTTCTTATGGAAAATCTCGACGCTAGGTAGCAAGTTTCTTTCCTGGGAAACGTCCATTGTGCAGTTTTAGTATGAAAAATATTCTAGTGTGGCGGTTAAAAGTGATATAATTTTATCGGAGTAAGGTTTTGTGTTTCGATTAGTTAGTTAGAGTTAGGCTGTAACGAGAACAGGTCGGAAGTTATGCGTGTGATGCAGTTATCGGGGGGACAAACCTTTTGTCCGGTATTGACTGAGAAGATATCTTTAGAAGGAGTTAACCATTTTCACTTCTTGTGGATTTGACCGTCCCAGGAAGTTTTTGTATGGTTGTTCGTCGGTTATTAGTAACATTTTCGTTTTCATAGAAGAGAATAGTGTTCATTTTAGTGCTTTCCTAATTTTTCGAGCAAAATCGCTCTTAAGCAGATGGTGCTATTCTGTTGTTTGACAAATTTGTTTTGCATTGAGAAAGTACATCACAACGCACCCACAGCTTGTTTAAATAGACAAAAGGTGTAAATATATCGCTACAAAAAATTTGTGTGTATAAAAGACAAAGAACGTTGTGTAAATACATTAATGTTGTGTAGATAAATTCAGGTGAAGCACTTATTAAGTCACCTGGCCTTGGCTTAAATATCTTCGTCCTTAAATTTGCGAATATAAGTTAAAAGAGTCGGTTAGTTGAAATTTACGATAGAAATGTTGCCGAGTCATGCAGGGCCGTGTCCGTAAAAGGATATTTATGGTTCATTAGTATTATCCGCACAATTAGCGAAGGGTCTATCGTACGAGAATTGTCTTGGCCGCTGTTAGAAAAATTTAGGCTGAAAATTTTATGCGAATCATAGTAATTATTTTTATGTACTTATTTTTGGTGATTTTAATAAAGTTGTACTTCTGTACTTGATTAAGTGGATGAACACGCTTCCTTTTGTGTTTAGTTCAGTATAGACGCCCTTCATGCGATTGATATAATTTTACCGAAGTGTATTCACCCGTATAATTTTTTTTTTCTTTTATTTTATTTATATTTTATTACTGTATACTTATATTTACATCTCGAAAATTTGTCAAATTTATGTTATCTACGTTATCGTAATACCGATAAAGTGGTAATTAAAATTAAGGTGTAATTGGTAATTCTGAACCTTGCAAGCTTCATCCTGACGTTTACATTTAATATTTAAAATTGTACGTAAAGTCCCGCTTTATTTGTTTGTGATTTTATAATACTTGTGCGAATACTCTGATTGTTTATTTCGTTGTATTACCATAATATGGATAGTGTTAATGAACCTTGAGCGTATTATGTTTGCCAAGATCTCACATTTAACATTATTTGCGATTTATATAAACTTAAAATGTAAAATAGCTTCGATTACTAAAATAGCTTCGATTACGTTCTTGTTGCTAATTATTTTATTAGTAAATTTTGAGTTACACGACCATGCAGTGACGCTGCTTATGATTTTGATGAAAGCTTTTAACGTTAACAATTTAGAGAGATTTTACTATTGGATTGTTTTGTTGGTTTTTTTAAGACAAAGAATTTCACTGAATTAACGTAAAGTAGAATTAGAAGAAATAAGTGCAAATATTTTGAAGCTTTTACAGGAAGTGCCAGACAGAGGCTTTAATTTTACCGATTTACCTGGTTTATGCGACGTAAGGCAAGTAAATTTTTGTTTGTTTTGAACTTTGCTGTAGAATACTCGCATTTATGTGCTTAGAAACCAATATTTTCGATTATAAACAAATTTTCGTCCTTTGATTCATGACTTTCCCCTATTGTGACTTATGTTTTACGAATTATCTTACATGCAAAATAATATCATACCTACCCCTGTGTATTGTGTTTCCGGCCAGATTCTACTGCCAGTTTCTTCCGTAACAAAAATTCTGTTACATTTTCATGGTTCATCATCTATTATCAACCCTTCCAAATGCTACAGTTAGACTCTATTAACTGTCGATGACTAAAATACTAAAATTTGGTTTTTCTTAGTCCAAGTATAACTGAGGTATTGACTTTTTTCGAAATTTGAAACCCCAGTTTCAAAGCCATCATATTTTGTGTGTGTCGAATCCCTAGACAAAAAAAAATACATAGTTTTCTTGAATAGGATATTCTGGATATTCGCTTATAGTTTCTCCTTTTTGCAGGTGACGCTATGCTCGCTGCTCGATTGTATCCGACTGTGTTCGTTCGCCGACTGTTTCCCGTCACATCTAGTTTTGTGGTTAGGTTAGTGATTTTCAGTATTCATCTTTAACGTTGATTTCTTCTTACAAAAGTGCATCGTGTGAATTTAAAGGTTTGTTCGTTTGTAGAAGTAATAAAAAATTCTGTTTTATTATTGGTTGTTATATATTGTGCAGTTGAAAGTTGTTGGAATTCGACAGCAAGCAAACATGTTTTTCCAAACCCAGTTATAATTAAAAGAACATTTTTTAGTCTCATGGTTATTTAATGAAGTTATAAATTGGAGAATATGTCTAATAAACATTGGTTGACAAGTGCCTATTACTTTTAAAAAATAATTCTTATTCAATCTGGATTTGAATAATCCGCTTTTTACGCGACCAATCAAAATAGTTAGTGAAAGACTAATCACAAACGTCTTGTACTTCCTTCGTCCCTAAAGGAGGGCGCCATTTTGTACCAAATTTTTCTCGTGAAGATAGTCATCTATTGGTTTTATCTAGTATCGGACCTTACCCGAATACTGTTGTATTTAATCGTAGCATGTACAATGTACATGTACTATTATACAATAACAGTAGCCTTGATTCTTACACTTCGACAAATTTAACTGTCATTATATGTCATGTATATTTTTTTCCTTCCAAAATTATTTCGTATATCTTAAAAAATGAGTGACCAAGGAACTTCCACCGCTTTCTCATACATCCTGTTAGGATGTATCGGCGCTTATTGTACTCGAGAGTATCAATGTAGTACATGTTCTATAAAAATGGCTTGTATCAGCTTTGGAGTCGTAACGTTACACGCTTGCTTAGGCGTTTGGTGTTGGTGTAAGTAAAGTTATTGTTAAATAAGTATATAACTTAACTTATGCATAAATTACAGTACAAGGTAGGGAAGGAACAATTATGAGAACATTGTTTGATTTTGTAACTACTGCAAAAAATGTGATTACGTTACCGTTTATCGTTACCCAAGTATGGCTGGATTATGGTTATGATCAAGAATTAGCTGGCTTTCATTCTTTAATTGCCCTAATACCATTTCATCTTTACTTAGCTAATAAAACAAATACTAATATTATCGACATTGTGGTATCAGTTGATGCTGCTTCTTTGGGTATTGTATCAGCTATGAACCATAGTCTTTATGGATTAACTGCTGCAGGATCATACATATGTACACATTTTCTGTTTCGTAGGGGACACTTGGATCTTGATGAAAACTCAATAACAGATTTACAGAACTATGGTTTAATTTGTTTTGTTTATTACTCTCTCATGTGTCTAACGAGAAAAAGGAAATGCTAAATTCAAATTAATCCTAAGTTTTTTTTTTCTTATCGTCTTTTTGTGGTCTTCTCTAAATTCCGATTTCTGTTAATAAAGCAAATATTCCCGAACTTGATTATTAGTTGGAAAGGTTAGAAAATGCTAATTTGCAAATGCAGCTAGCCTGTGATATGTATTGTGTAATTTCAAATGGATCTTAACCCGTACGTATTTTCAATAGGTTCTATTTGCGGGCTGCGAACATCTAATGTGTAAAATATAACACCTTTATCGATTTTGCCAGAAAACAAGAACTATTAAAAAATATGATCATACTTTTAAGATGCAGAAGCCAAATTATCGTGTCAATCAATTCAGTTAGATCTTCATTCAAGTTTATTCGAGTTGTTTTCTTCAAATAGGGCGATTTGATGTTTTAATTTCAAACATGAAAAATAGAGAGCGGAAAATTACATAATAAATCATAAATAATATCTTTCGGGTAATAGATCTCCCGTCTAACATGGATTTTTAATACTAACATGAAGAGAACTAACCTAATGTTCCAAGTCATACTTAAAATCTAAACTAGAACTTGTGAGTTGTAGGTTGCATAACTTTATAACTACTAATAATAAAGGAACGCATGTCTGTAGATGAAGATGGCTGTTCTCGCAGGTGTTTTTCATATCTTATCTTTAGTATTTATCTAGTTTAGTAATAATAATAATAAAGAGAAAAAAAAGTGCTACGTGCTTTATTCTCTTCCCCAAGGAGGAGGCGGCCTGCTTGAGCTTTCCAAGCTCCTTTAGCCACAATCATGGATTCCCAGCTAACGTATATACATTACGTATATGTGCATGATGGGATTAAGGATAAGTTGGTCAGAATAGGATCGGAAATATCCGCACACGGTGTGCGTATACGGAGTAACAATGTCGCTGTATGTGTTTGAGGAAAACCCCCTGAAAAAACCTCGTACAGGGTAGACGGTAACGGGAAGCGAACCCATTACTTCACAAATGCTAATCAGATTGTGTTACCACAACTGCACTACCTCGGTAATAGGGGATGGTCGGGAAAAGTAAAATGCTTATTTTAATTTAAAATTAGCGATCTAAAATTGTAGTGTCGCGATAAGTTAGCTTGATCTAGTTGGCAACCCTAAATGTATATGGTCAATGTGGTTCTAGGTAAATAAACCGAACTCAATAGACCGAAAGGCAGTTGACCGAACTCAATAGACCGAAAAGCAATAGACCGAAACCTCACTAGACCGAAGCAGCAGTAGACCGAAACTCACTTGGTCGAAAATATGTTACGGTTAAAGTACACATTCGCTAAATGTGCACATTAAATATCTCGAAAAATTACATTTATTAACAATAGCATCAACTTCCCTTCACACTTTATTCAGGCTTAGGACTGACAACATAAACTGCTGGCGTGTTTAGAAGTTTTTTTTTGTTTTTGATGCTGTTTTAAGTTAGTTCTAATATAATTACTTATGTTAGTCACTAAGGCATTATTATTAGAGAAATATTTACTCAGGACCGAATTCCGGAAAGGAAAATAACTACGTCATTAGCAGGATTAACCCATTTGCAAATTTCTCCAGTTTGTGCGTAAATAGTTGGAGTAATTATCGTTAACGATACGTAGGAACGTTAAACTTTCTTAAATCCTATTGTCAAAAAATCATCACAAAGGTAGATAAGAATATTAAGCACACTAATAGTTTGTAAGGCACATACCTTACTTAATTGCATTCTTGTGCTAATGATTTTCCATGCTATAAATGCAATTTTTCTTATTTTTCAATTTATTCCAAGTCTACAGCTTGTTAAGGATCGTTGTAGAAAGTTAATATTGAAAATGGTATTGCAGTACATAGAAAGTGTAAAGGGCCATCGTAAATTGTTATTAGATGGTCATTTGTACATCAAAGACAAACAAATTGATACGAAGATATACTGGAGGTGTGAACGTTATAAAAAATCCAAGTGTAGTGTTCGTGTAATATCAGTGGACAACGATATTACACAAGAAAGTGGCCAACATAACCATGCAGCTGATGCTGCAGAAATAGAGGCAGCTCAAGTAATGCAAAATGTTAGAGAACATGCAAGACGTACCCAGGACGCTCCACACTTCATAGTATCGTAAGCATCTTCAGAATTATCGCAGGCAGCGTCAGCAAAACTGCCAAAAGTGGACAACATGAAACGAACTGTACGAAACATTCGAATTAAGCATGAGGCTGCTCCAGCAATACCTGGTAATCGAAGAGAACTTGTGATCCCCGATAATTATAAAATTACCAAAAAGGGAGCAGATTTTCTATTATTTGATTCTGGATCCGCTGACGATCGAATATTAATTTTTTCCACTACAAGAAACTTGCGACTATTAGCTCAATCCATGCATTGGTACGTAGATGGCACGTTTAAAACTGTGCCACATCTATTTTGCCAATTATATACTATCCATGGGTTGCGTTATAACAATGCTATACCATTAGTATATGCACTACTGCCAGATAAAACCGAAGAAACATACACTCGATTGCTTACAAGTTTGAAAGACATTGAACCGACAGTTTCACCAATAAGCGTACTTATGGACTTTGGATTAGCGGTGATGAATGCAGTGTCTGCAGCATTTCCTCAAACCAGGCAACGGGGATGTTTTTTCCATTTTTCTCAGAGTTGTTTCCGTCACATCCAGTCAGAAGGACTTCAGCGTCGATATGAAGCAGAACCTGACTTTGCCCTAACAATGCGACTGTTGCCTGCTCTGGCATTTGTGCCTGCAGCAAATGTAGTAGATATCTTTGAACAGTTGTGCGAAGAAAATGTTATTCCACAAGAAGCTCAAGGCGTGCTTGACTACTTTGAGGATACGTGGATAGGACGCCCTCAACGCCGTCACCGTCGCCCGCCGCGTTTTCCTCATGTTATGTGGAATTGTTTCGATGGTGTAAATGAAGATTTACCGAAAACCAACAATTCTGTGGAAGGATGGCATCGAGGCTTTGACCACCAAGTTTCTTTAAACCATCCAAATATTTGGAAATTTATTGAAGCACTGCAGAGAGAGCAGAGTCTTAACGAGCTTAAAACAGAGCAATATTTAAGTGGCGAAGAACCACCCAGAAGCCAGAAAAGGTACCGGGATTGTGCTGACAGAATAAAGCGCCTTGTCAGTAACTTCGATATTCAAGGAAATATAGTCGATTATTTACGTGGGATTACGCATAATTTTAATTTTTAATATTAGTAAGTAGATATGTAATTGGGTAATTGGGAAGGATATTATCTGTTAAGCATTGTATGATTTACTAGAATAAACTTAAAATAGAATCAAAAACAAAAAAAAATATAATAATAATGCCTTAGTGATTAACAAAAAGATTCTAACTAACAATAACTTCATAAGTAATTATATTAGAACTAACTTAAAACAGCATCAAAAACAAAAAAAAACTTCTAAACACGCCAGCAGTTTATGTTGTCAGTCCTAAGCCTGAATAAAGTGTGAAGGGAAGTTGATGCTATTGTTAATAAATGTAATTTTTCGAGATATTTAATGTGCACATTTAGCGAATGTGTACTTTAACCGTAATATATTTTCGACCAAGTGAGTTTCGGTCTACTGCTGCTTCGGTCTAGTGAGGTTTCGGTCTATTGCTTTTCGGTCTATTGAGTTCGGTCAACTGCTTTCGGTCTATTGAGTTCGGCCTACTCGCCGTGAGCGGGTCAATGTAGCACGTTATGACCGTTTATAGTGTTCTTAATTAAATATTGTAATATTTTGAGGGATTTGTAAAACGATTCCTAGAAAAACGGCAAGTCTTTGTTTCATTGTCTGTTTATCAGATATATTTCTCATGTTGAGAAGTATCTTAATGTGTGTATGAACCATTTTCTTCCATTTTGTGGAATGCTGGATTATTTTATTAATATTGAGTTTATGTGAGACAAGTTTGTGTTTGTTTGATGGCTGTCTAGTGACGGCCATAGAATTTTCCTACAGCAGGGGCTTATTGTTTGTCGTAAGAGGCGACTAATCAAATGGGTGTGGAAGGAGAGTTGGGAGCAGTGTCTCCTACCGTTATCAAGACTGCTGTAGGAGATACAGTCCCTTGCTCCCGAGCTGGGATTTGATGAGCGCAAGGTTATTTTTGGAGTAATGTGAGTGTGTGGAGCCATTTGTTTATGTTAAACTGTTCTTTTTGTTGTTATTTATTGGTTTAGTGTTCTTGTAAGCTGTCATAATGCAAGTTTAGTTGTTTTACTTAGCCGCACCTCATATTTCCGATGTTTAAGTTTCTTTATTTTTCTAGAATTTTGTTTTAGTTTTTGGAGTTATAGTTATACAGTATGGCATATTAATATACATTGGATTTAGGTTAATTAGATTAGTTGTTCTTTTGATGCTAGATTAAGTTAGACTAGGAAGCCTGATTGAGGATGATCATCTTTGATTTATTAAGTAAGGATTTGAATGTATAACGGATTGTAAGCTGTTACCGGGTTTGACATTATTTGTTTTTTTTGGATTGAATATGTTTCTTATTTTTGTGCGAATCTGGTCGAAACCAGGAGGCGCGCGCTGGGTTCGAGGGAGCCTATTGGGCCCATTCTACTAGACCTCCTAGCGTCATTGGGCATTGTCCTTCGCGTGTGTGCATGTGAGTGGGGTGGGTGGTGATTGGTGCGGGCGATACCTCACCACTCACGGAGTGGAAGCTAGGACATTAATATCTGTTTACCGCTGTGCGGTCCCATGGAGCTATGCACGACTGCCCCCTTCGACCTGGACCGCTTCACGGACAGGTCATGTAAGGGTGGGTTGCTGCTTACCCTGTTTTAGGTTCGAGGCCCTGTAGTTCTCGGTTGTGTTGTACTGGTGGAGATGCGGAAACTTTTGAAATTCCACAAAATTGTTTCAACATCTTTAAAAATTTTAATATTTCACAAAATTGTTTCAAAATCTTTTAACAATTTTAATAGATATTACTACTGACGAAGATAACTATAACTGCTATGGAAACGTTTAGATTGTATTACATTAATATGCAAATATAGCATTAAAAACCCAAAAAAGGTAAGTATCTTAAATAATAAGTTTACTAAAATCACATTGTTATTAATTATAGGTAGGTAGATACAAAATATGTAACTAGATATGATCTTATAACGTGATTTTGATGTTATTAGAAGATAATTAGTTGAATAATACCTATTTAATGTGAATTTTAGACAACTTGCATTCATATTTTATTACGGCTGTACGTTTCCGTTTTCAATTTTAAAATGCTCGGAAAATATTGAAACGAACGTTGCCAAGAGATTGTATTTAATGTGTACGCATATTTCTCTCGAGAAAAGGATAACGTTGGACCATTGCGTAACGTTGAGGCAGTGCAAGGAAGAATCACTGAAGCTTTAAGGATCAGTGTACACACATTGAAGAAGATCATCGAGAGCAAGAAAAGGGACCTTCCGTTATCGAAAATTATCCAGGAACCTCGTAAGAGATTTAAAACATGATATACCTGAAGGTCTAAAACATCATACGAGATATCATTTATGAGAAATATGCTCAAAAGGAAGTGGTTACTTTAGAAACACCCACGAAAACATTTGCAGAAAAAGCATTACAAGTAGCATCTCTGCCAACCGCAAGCAAAATGTTTAATAATACTGGATTCAAATTTAAATAAGATTGCAATCGGTGAGCGCTATGGCAGAAAGGGAATGTTACATCTGCAATATTACAGTTTTCAAAAAAGTACATCGATAGTATGCAAGCATCATCACCTCTACCGGTTGCATTTCTAGATAAAACGTGTATTTTCTAAAGGATCACAGAAGAGGTCTTGGCAAGGCGATACAACAAAAAGTGTAAAAATGCAAATTATTCTCCTAATGGTAAAAGGTTCATCATATTACATGCCGGAAATCAAGATGTTTTATTGAAAATTGCAGTTCGATATTTGCCGCGCACTCTAAATTGTTTGAATGCCACGATAACATAGATGCAGCAAGCTTTGAGAGGTGGTTAGTTGATCAGCTATTTATTACCTAATCCACAACAATCTTTAATTGTTATGGACAACGCATCATACCACTCACGTGTTGTGGAACAAATTATCATCTAGTTCATGGAAAAAGGAGGAGTCGCAAAAGTGGCTCAAAATAAAAAATATTGCATTTGTGGACAGATTTTAAGATAGATCTTTTGAATCTTGCTAAACAACATAAATATGAAAAGCAATACGTCGTGGACATCATTCGCGAACAAGTTCATTTCATACTCAGATTACCGCCATATCACTGTCAGTTCAATTCGATTGAAAATAATTGGGGAATTTGCATGTCAGGCTATGATCAGCGCATAGGCAGAAATTGTTATACCGATGACGCTGTAATGCACATGCTGGAGAAGTCGTTGAAAAAACGTGATTGTGAGGTGTGGAAAATAACTATTTTCCATACTAAAAAAATAATATCTAAGTGGTAGTCTCGCGAAAAAGCTCTCGATGTAACGGTAGAACCATTAATAATGTCGGTAAATGATAGTAATTCGGAAAATTTGGATGAAGAACACTACAGCGTAGAATAAATATTGTTTTTGTTTTTCTAAATAAATAAAATATTGGATTACAGTGTTTTTTAGTTTCAAATTTGATACTCAGGTTTGTATACTTATTTAGAATTGGTTTCTAATACACATTTGCTGCATGCTTTTTAAGGTCAAGGTCGCTCACATTGCCTTGAAGGTCAAGGAAACGCCCTTTTTCAAGGTCACAAGCATGGCTGAGTCATGTGTTAATTTGGCGAGAAATTTCAGGGTCACATGGCTGCAAATGTTCAAGGTCCCTGATATTTTCAAGGCCACGCGACCTCAATGTTACTCGAAGTTCAAAAACCTCTGCCTCAAGGTCACAAGCGTTGTGTGTGTTCACAGAGATAATAGGAGGATGCTCTTCAAGGTCTCGTATACTATAGGGATACATTTTCTCGTTTTCAAGGTCATTGCGTACACGCATTACCTGCATATTCTTCAAGGTCAAATCACAGGTAGGGTGATACTGGATCACTTTTGTACTATACTTTTTGTACGAGTGTTATGCTATCGTGCACATTCCCGATTCTTCAAGGTCACGTATAGCTAGACGTGCACGTACGCGTCCCCCGCTTCAAAGTTTAGGTCACGTGTTAATTTCTATGCAGGGGTATCGTATTACAGTGGTCAAGTTCATTGGATGTGTGGGGGAGTCTGGCTCATGTGTCAGGGAAATTTTCAAGGTTACGTTGTTCAAGAAATTCTTAGAATGAAAGTTTTGGTTGAATTGAGTCAAGGTCATGCAGGGGTATCCGATCTTATTAGATCTTTCCCGATCTTATCCCACCTCATTGGAACTTATCCGACCTTACCCGGCATATCCGATCCTTGAAGTTAGTCCAGATCAAATATAGAAATAGAAATTAGAAGGTCACAAGCAAGGAGTGAGTAGATGTGGAAGTTGTTAAGGTATTTAAGTAGTAATGTGCAAATAAAATTGATTCAATATATGGATGTGCTACGCAGCTGAAACGAGGACCAAAGCTGTAGATGCACGTACGGCCGTAGAACGTGTACTTAAACATTTGACGACATTGGCATTTGATGCTGATCATGAGGCAGTATATGGTTTAGGACGCTTTTATACGGAAGAGGAATGGCATGCACTTGCAGGGAATTATAAAAATGGTGTAAAATTATGAGAAAAATACTTAAAGGGCCGCTATTGTTTGACATGTTTAATACAAAAATTAAATGCGGCAAAACTAGAAGAGTTCACTCTAGATTTGAAGGAGTGGGAAGGGTGTTAGTCAGCTACTAATTATATTTTCTCGATTAGAAAAAGACGTATAAGTAGATTTGTATTTTGAACAATGTCTTTGAATAGAGAGAGAGAGAGTGCTCTATGCTAATGAGTCAAGGTCTAAAATATAGCTAAGAGGATACTAAATCAAAGTATATGAATTTTGCAGTGAATGTCAAAGCAGTTAGCAGTGTGACCTCGTTAATCCTAAAGGGCCGATCCTGACTCATACGAGAATTGCAGTAAGTGTGTGAGAGAGAAAGAGAGTGCGTGTGTGAGAGAGTGTGCCAGTTCTGATCCATGTGGTTGAGTCAAGGTTGAAAAAATCTAAAACTTGTGTGTATCATATTACAATTCTTAGAAAAAAGTTTCAACTTATGTAAACAGCAGCGAGCTGTGTGTTGAGAACACTCAGTTAGCAAACATGGAAGTAGTAGGGTTAAACCAAAACACCTACTGCAAACCCTTTAAAAATGTGTGGGATCTCGAGCTATCGAAAAAGTATAAAGTGATAAATGTGGCAGTACTTAATACTAAGTTTATGTATTAGCTAAATTGAATCAAGCTCTTCAAGGGCAAATAATTTTTAGAAATCGAATCAGTTCGTGGAAACAAGAAAAAATTACGTGGTTGCTAAGAGAGAGAGAGCTGTTATAATACCCTCTTGCTAAACCAGGCAACACCACATGATCTTGAGACATGACAATACCGTAAGTATGAGACAGCAACCTATCATTCTTCCTACAAGAACTGATCTTATATTCCATCAAGCGACTCTAATGAAATTGACTTTTTACATTTTGACATAGGTAAACGTCTAGGCGGTTAGTCATTAGGTTTATGTTATACGTATAAGTAGGTACTACATAATACTACTGTCCTAACCAAGTTCTGGACTAGGTAGTTTCCCCAAGAACTGAATCCGTTCCCCAAATCCAGATGACCGTTCCCCCAAAACAGGTATCTGTTTCTCACATACTGATATACGTTTCTCAGATCATTCAGCCAACCGGACGCTGGATCCTACACATGGGTGATCAAGCCAGCTACCAAATGGGGAGGTTCGGTTCTGACTCACTGAATACGAATTTCGCTCTTGGGAATAGTAAAATAAGCATTCATATCTTACCCGATCTAATCCGATCATACCCGATCCTCCGCGATCTTGCCCGATCTTACCCAAACCTATCCGATCTATCCGATCCTATCAGAGCATATGCGATCTTATCCTATCCCGTGTCCGTGTCCGTGTCCGGGTCCGGGCCCGCGTCCGCATCCGCGTCCGCTCCCGCGGCCGCATCCGGGTCCGCATCCGTGTGTGCGTGTGTGTGTGGGTGTGGGTGTGGGTGGGTGGGTGCGTGGGTGCGTGCGTGCGTCGTGTGTCGTGTGGTGTACGTGTGTGCGTGTGTGTGTGCGTGTGTGTGTGTGTGTGTGTTTGTGTGTGTGTGTGTGTGTTGTGTGCATTTGTGTGGTGGTGTGTGTGTGTGTGTGTGCGTGGGCGTACGCGTGCGCGTGCGGTGTGCATGTGTGTGTGTGTGTGTGCGTGTGTGTGCTGTGTGTGTCCGTGTGTGTCTGTGTGTGTCTGTGTGTGTCTGTGTGGTCTGTGTGTGTGTGTGTCGTGTGTGCTGTGTGTTGTGTGTGTCGTGTCTGTGTGTGTGTGTGTCGGCATGTGTCTGTGTGTGTGTCTGTGTTTGTTGTGTGTGTCTGTGTGGGTGTGTGTCGTGTGTGTGCGCTTGTGTGTGTTGTGTGTGTGTCTGTGTGTCTTCCTGTCGCGTGTGTGTGTGTGCGTGTCGTGTGTGTACTGTGCGTGTGGTGTGTGTGTGTGTGTGTGTGTGTGTGTGTGTGTGTGTGTGTGTGTGTGCGTGTGTGTGTGCGTGTGTGTGCGCGTGGGCGTGCGTGCGTGCGCGTGCGCGTGTGCGTGTGCGTGTGCGGCTGAGAGTGTGTGCGTGTGTGCGTGTGTAAGTGTGTGTCTGTGTGTGTCAGTGTGTCTGTGTGTCTCTGTGTTTTCTGTGTGTGTGTGTGTCTGTGTGTGTCTGTGTGTGTCTGTGTGTGTCTGTGTGTGTCTGTGTGTCTCTGTGTGTGTCGGCATGTGCCTGTGTGTGTCTGTGTGTGTCTGTGTTTATCTGTGTGTGTCTGTGTGGGTGTGTGTGTGTGCGTGTGTGTGTGTGTGTGTGTGTGTGTGTGTGGCTGTGTGTCTGTGTCTGTGTGTCTTCGTGCGCGTGCGCGTGTGCGTGTGCGTGTGCGCGTGTGCGTGTGCGGTTGCGTGTGCGTGTGGGTGTACGTGTGCGTGTACGTGTGCGTGTGCGTGTTTGTGTCTGTGTGTGTGCGTTTGCGTGTGTGTGTGCGTGTGCGTGTGCGTTTGCGTGTGCGTTTGCGTGTGCGCGTCGTTTGTCTCTTCGGTTATGTACAAAGGTGACGCGAGTAAGTTTGCCTTTGGGATTAACTTGAGGATTATTATTATTTATATGAAAGGTATGTTTTAATTTTTTCTTTTTTGAATTTACTTGCACTGGTAGTTCATGATATTGTAAAAGATAGTCATTGGCCATCTTTTAGTTTGCAGCCTGCATGTGTATGTTATTATTAACTCGTCTAACGTGTCTAAAGTATATTTGGTTTTGTTTTAATCTAAAATCATAAACGGCTTGTTGTGATCTTAGTTACACACTCCGTTATTATGGTACATGGTGCTCACGAACGTAACATTTTTATTCCGTTTCGGAATATAGCAAACTATCGAGGTGTCCTTGGTACAGTAAAATTTTGTAGAAAGAACTTCTTTGCTATTGCAGACCAATGCGGCTAGCAATTCAGGTTTATTTTTGCGAATAGTGCCAAGCATGGTTATTTTCCTTTTCAATAGCATCTACCCCAGATCGTAAAAGGTAAAAAATTATCACACGTTACGTTGTGACCTTTTAGAACATAAGTAGATCTAGCACAACTCTTTTACCTTAACCTCTCTCTTTCCCGAGGTAAACTTGGGTGTTGTATGCATAAGCAGTTACAGAATCGCATAAACTCCAAATCTTGACTCCGTATTTAGCAGGTTTATTCGCGATGTACTGTCTAAAAGGACGACGATCTCTAAATGGTACCAGTTACTCATCTACTGTTACATTTTCGTGAATATTATAGAGCTTAGGTAGAATTGCAACCAATTTATTCCACAAGTCCCGTATGGTAGCTAATTCATCAGTTTGGCGTAATCGTGGTCGAGTTTTTATCGTCATGGCGAATTATTTGTGCAATTACATGAAAACGTTGTAGTAACATCGTTGTTCTGAATATTGGACGACCTACATTTCCATCCCACATATTGGCCATGAGATTTATACACTACAGCTAGAAACAGTAGGCCAAAATATGCGTCTGGTTCAACTAATGTTAGTTCTTGAAACGTGTCGCCACAAAGTCTTTTGCCTTCCAAATTTGACGTGGCATACCTTGTTGGTCCAGGAATCAACGAAATAATATTTGCTGCTGATAACCTTCCCGATGGGTATCTTTTTATTCCATACTATATTGTCATCGTTTGAAGTTATGTAATTATCCGTATGAGCTTCATTTGAAATCGTAGCTTCCACTTCATCATCCGATTCGCTATTATATATCTCGGTTTCGGACAAATGGCCTTCTTCTTCAGAAGCATTAGAATCACTATCAGAAACACAAAAGTTTTTCAAGTCCACTATCCGTAAGCACTCTCTCTACACATTTTCAATAATAAATTTCAATTATTACGTATTTCTTATTAGAGTATACCATCAAGTTTGATATTTACTACGAAACTAACATAGAGATGCTCACTGGCTGCATTTATACGCGGAGTCACAGACAAGTCTCAACGGGAGTAAACTTTTTACCGGTACACAAATAACGCATGCAATATGCGCAATGTTGCGTAATAACGTGGCAATATTGGGTAAGTTATTTATATTTATGAAAATAAAACAAAACTAATAAAATACATTCGTCTATCGTAATAATCTGCTTCTCGATCTTCTAATTTGAACCACACAAATCACCGGGTCATATAGACCCAAACACAGTGAGTGTAACAAATGCATTTAAAAAACTCATTATAATTGTCTAATATCAATCTAGGTACACCGTTATTAGAGGAATTAAATAAAAGTCATGCCGTGGCAACGAAATTATTAAATAAATTAACGAATTATGCACATTAGAAGAACGCGGTTGGGTCATATTGACCTGATCACGATAGGAGGGTTAAGAAAAAGCAGTGTCGTACCATATTTTTTCCAAAAATATGTAGTCCATACACCGCACGGACGCCACTGGTTAAAGAATTACAAAAATATACATCAGGATATGGCTGTTGATACTTAGAGCGTGTGTGTCAAATTTTAAAAACATATCTAGAACGTTATCAAAGTTTTAATTTCGGTTGATTATTTACACAGCTGAAAAATAGATCAGGCAACAACATTCTGTAGTTGCGGTTTTTCTAGTAGTCGGTTTTTAAAACCCTTAGCTGCATATATTGTCAAAATTGCATCAGAGAAGCTAACGGCGATGAAAGTAATTGTTGTTTGAAAGTATGCAAAGGGCAGGTTTAAATTTACCAAGTGAATTTGTTATAACCATATTTTCCATATGCAGGATTTGTTTCAGTATATTTTAAACTATTCACATTTCAACTTGTTTGTTAAAACGTGTAATCATAAGAAAGTTTTAATGGCACTTATTGATGAAAGTTTAAGTGATAATAATTTATTTAGAGTGTTTGAAGATTGTGTTTGCGGCTTAGCTGTTAAAGATTTTACTAAGGAGTTCTGTTTTACATTTGCTAATATATTATTAAATAATTATACAAAAAATAAAAATGATAGTGTTAATACAAAAAATGATGGCGTTGATGGTCCCAGTAAAGCTACTATATTTCACAACAATAAGAACAAAAAATTTGGATATTTCTATTTAAAACGTCACTTTTGACTTTTCGTTTATTTAGTAGAAATTAAATCATTTCAATTGTGGCAAATTTAATAAAATCGTGCAAAAAACAGTATGAAGATCACGAACATTAAGGGTTATACCGGTCTCCAGCCAAATTGGAGCGACCGGTAAACGTCCCTTACTGTTCTTGATACTCAATATACTATTGTTACGTGAGCGAATACCGAATGTGTAAAGGCGCCAATGGCCGGACTACTTCCAAGCGGCGATGCGACGTTGCCAATTTTAACAACACGAGTTGTAAGATGGAGACGGCTTTGTTCACACCTATGGTGGCCAAATGCCCCGTATTTTACGGGTTACCCCGTTTTTCACGCTACAAATATTTAGGAACCCGTAATTAGCAAAATTAGATACGGGGTAAAGAAAGCTCCTGTATTTTTACAAATTCCGTCATGGTTGGTGTGCGCGGCTATACATTGGCGCTCTGTCTGGTCCGCCGCGGCTGTTTAACTTGTGAATTCGTTCGTTCGTGTGTTCGTATGTCAGGCGAAGAGAGCGTGGCCGGGACGCATGCGCGGTGCGCGTCAAGAAAACAGGTTTGTTTATGTTTGTCACAGAATATCCTTCTGTGATGTTTGTTCATTGTATTCCGTGAGGCGAGCGAGGAAGTTGATTGACTTGTTAATTGTTTTGCGCGAGTATAATTTTATTGTGGTGTGTAATAAGTTGATGATTGTATTGTAAGTTGTGAGCAACGTCACAGGCAGCAGCAAATAATTTTGTATTGTAATTTGCGTTTGTTTAAGGTTTTCATAAAAATAATGAGCGACTCAAGCCGTTCAGATAATGCTGATTATAATACGGGCGATGAGACACGACTAAAAAGTCAGCGTAAGAGGAAAAAATATGTTTGCAATTATAGAACGGAATGGGAGATGGAGTTTACATGGTTGAAACCTGACGATAGCAATAAAAACAAAGCACAGTACACTCTTTGTAAGAAAGCCTTCAAAGTTGCAAACGGTGGCCTCATTGACGTGAAACAACACGATAAGGGGACAGAACATAAGAAGAATATTCGTATAAAAAAAAGCAGTGCAAGTATTACAAATTTTTTTGGAAAACCGTCAACATCATCTCAACATTCTAAAAAAGTTGCGGCGGCTCAACTATGTGTAGTATACCACAACGTTATGCATACGCATTCTTACGGATCTTTAGATTGTACTACCCAGTTAGCACCATTATTGTATTGCGATTCAAAAATTGCAAGTGACCTACAGTTAGGTCGAACAAAAGTGGCAAAAATTGTAACAGGCGTATTAGCGCCATACTCTATCCAACCGAAAGTAAAGAAACTTGTCGATTCGGGCCAATGTTACTCAATCGCAACAGATGCGTCTAACTACGGTAACATTAAGATGTATCCATTGGTCATTAGATACTACACTTTAGAGGAAGGCGTAAATGAATATCTACTCGACTATTATGAAGATGCGAAGGAACGCTCCATTGAAATTTATAGTAAAATTAAAGACAAGCTGCTGAAAAGTAATCTTGATGTCCAGAATATATCAAGTTACGCAGCGAATAACGCCAATGTAAATTTTGGCCGATTCAATTCAGTATTCACGCGCCTAAAAACAGAAAATAGCAACATTCTGGAAGCGAGATGCTCGGCGCACATTATACATAATTGCGCCAAGTTTGCTTTGGATAAAATGATATTTGACGTTGAGGTTATGGTTACCAAAAAATTTAATTATTTTGCCAATTACGCTAAGCGTACTGAAGAACTCAAAGGATTTTTCGAATTTATAGATTTACAATACAAACCCTTAAAAAGGCACGTTACAACCCGCTGGTTGTCACTGCACCCAGTAATGGGTAGACTTTTAAAAAACTTTCCAGCTGTAAAAAATTATTTGATTTCGTTGCCGGGGATAACGATCGCCCGATTCATATAATGAAATTCCTCGAAAAAACAGTACCGATAGATATTGAAAATTCTGAAGAAACCATAATAGACGCAGAGTTACACTTGTACTTTTTGATAATGTATTAACTATTTTTAACAATACTGTCTTAGAACTCGAAGGTGCCAATACCAGTATTTGTAGTGGTACGAAATAATGGATGGCTTACGAAAAAAACTCCAGTAAAGAGTCAAAGTTAATTTTTATGGCATGCACATCAATCAGATTTTACGAAAACTGCCAAGCCGTGAAAGTGACGTTATAAAACAAACGTTTTTAACATGGTATATGAATGCAATTCAATATCTGGAATCAAGATTCGACTTTTCAGAAAATAATTACCTGTATAGTCTCCTGCCGTTAAATTTGAAGCAAGAATTGAGTTTCGGAGAATTACAAGCTAATTAAAGCGTGCAAAGACAGCAGCAGCATGGAAAATTTTGTTCATATTTTACAACTGGTTTTATCCATTCCAGCTTCTAATGCTCCGGTGAAAGGATATTTTCCTTGTGCGGCAATGCGTGGACGGATAGCCGAAACCGACTTAATATTGATACCATCAAGGCGGAGCTTCAAGTAATATGTAATTTTAAGTTAACATGTAAAGATTTTTATACATTTGCTTCACAAAATGAAGATCTTTTAAAAGTTGTTACCTCTGACAAGAAATATAAATTTAAAAATTAAAGATTTTGTTATAAAATAATGCCGTTTTAATTGTCTCCCGTAAAAAAATCTAAAACCCGTATTTTTGACGCTGGTCACCCTTAAATTAAGGAGCGGCAGGAGGCAACCCTGTACACACCCTTAAGGATTTGCATCCAATTATGAAATACCCGGTATCGAGCGTGCGTGGAACAGTGTATATAAATAAAATACGTCTACGTGAGACACTTTCATATTTACATAGTTTCATTAATTTGTTGTTAGTAAATATAACCTAAATTTTAATTCGAAAAGTTTTAGCAAAATTTTTTTAACTTAAGTAAAAATTATGCCTCAAAGACATTCGACGGCATTATCACATTTAATTTTAGCAGGTACTGGAATTTACTGTTTAAATCATTATCATAATGGAACCTTTAGACTACCTTGTGGCACATACTCGATTATAATCACAAATTCAATTCTAGGAGTTTTTACATGGGGTGAACAGTTGTTTAAATATTTTCAAATAAAATTGATCATCTTATGATTATAGGCGATATACCTTATGGAGATAAGATTGAAGGGTTATATAATTTTACTTCGTTCTTACAAAGAATAGCGGCACTTCCATTTATTGTTACACAGGTATGGTTAAACTTGGGTTACAAATATGAAATCTCAATTTTGCATACTGGAGCTTCTATTATTTCATTTTTTTTATATTTAATTGGTAGGCCAAAAGAGGATTTAATCGACACTAATATTACTATAAATCTTATATCATTAGGCCTTATGTCATTGTTGAATAAAAATTATTACGGAGTAAAAACAACTGTAACATACTTTCTTAATCATTGGTTATTAAGTGATGGCCAATCTGAAATTGATTTATCTAATTACTGTCTATGCTTTTTTTGCTATTTCTCACTTAAATCTTTATAAGTATTATATGTATTGTTGAGCAATGTTTTATGTATTCATAAAATATTGCATATCATAAAGTTTGTTAATCATTTTTTAAATCTATTTTTATATAACATGTATGTTGATAAACTTTTATTAATATACGTATTTGTAATATTGGTTTGTTATTAAAAATATTTAGGGGCTGTCACATTATCACTCTACATATCTAAAGCTTTCAATTGGTTACTGCATGTTGGCACTTCTTCACAAACTTACAGACCACAATTTTTCTCCAAGATTGTGGGTAGAGACGGTAGTTTTTCTTTTCAAATCGAAGTAGCTACCTTGTGTTTGTTGATATTTGTTTGATTTCCACAATGATTTGGCACCCCGGTAAAAATTATTCTCGAAATATAGTACTTTAATCAGAGTGATTTGAGAATTTTGCTAGTACTCAAGCTGAATTCTGTTGAGAAAAATAACATAACATCGTTGACTGAAAACTTATCTCAATGATAACATTCACGCCATTCCCTTGTGGGGTAGGCAAAACAATCCCTGCCTCGTTTATTTTGAAATCTTTGAAAAATAATATTAAAATTGTAGTGTAGCAAAGTACAAATTCATCTTAAAAATTTGTTACTCAAATTTTGCATATAAAGATGAACTTCTATGTACAGGGGTCGCTCCAAGACCGGACATATGTCCGGGGCGGAAAATCTTAAGGGCGACATTTTTACTATCAGAATGTGAGAAAATATTAAAATTAAAATATTAATAATAATAGCATGCCACCTTTCATTTGTAAAAATATTTCTTATCACTGTTTTGACAAGAAAGTTAAAATACTTGTTTTTCATCTATATACAGTCAAAGCTGCTTATAGCGAACCCGCTTATAACGAACTTCCGGGTATAACGTACTAGTTTTAAAAGTCCCGTCACACTATCCATAAGATCCCTTATAAATATTGTTTGTTATAATAAACCCGTAAACAACGAACTTTCGGATATAACGTTCGGAAAAATTGTTTCCGTCCGTTAAATTTTACACAAAAGTAAGCAAGTATTCTGCCAGTAAAATAAATAACAGGTACGTAGATTATTTGATGTCCAAATATAAGGTTTCTGTAATTCTTTTCTTAGAAATGCCTGCCTAAATACTTTCCTAATTGGTGTTTAAATCTTTAATCCTAAAGGGTAATTATGTATTTTAACAATACTGTATACGCTGACCTTGCAGGGTTTTTCCTAATCAACTTGTTAATCAAATAAATCAATTAACAGACTAGTTAAACAATAAGTGGCGTAATATCAAGGGTAATTTTAGTGATAATGGCGACGAAACTGGGCTATTTTTTTAAATTAAAGGACCCAGATAAAACACTAAAATTTAAAGGTGAAAAATGTGTAGGCGGCAAATTATCAAAAGAGCGGGTAACAGTTCTTTGTGTGGATAAACTGTTTTGGTCTACGAAATATAATAAACAATCGATAACTACAGACTTTTTTAACAAAAACTAACTAATAAATGTGTAAATATTGTATAATATAGTGATTTATTAATGTATCGTAAAAATAAAATATGTATGTAACTTTTTTCTTTTGTCGTTTATTACAAACTTATTTTTCAAGTCCCTTGTGGTTCGTTATAACCGGATTCTACTGTAGTTGTAAAGAAAATAGGTATAATTACGAAAAAATAATTAATTATTCAATAATAATTATTAAATAAGGAACACGGGTGTTATTTGTATACACTACCTAATATAACCGCGCATCGCATGTATACCATATAAATCATCAAGCAGGGTGCCGCATGAACTTGTCTGAATTAGGAATAGACAAGAAATGACTTGTTTATTGTCTTCAATTATAAAAGGGCTGTCTTATTACAGCATAGCATTATTTTTGCTCATTCGTCGGTGGTGATAACAAGTGCAACTCGCAATTATATACTGTTCTGGTTCAATAATCAGTGTGATTTGTAATTTTTTAAGGTAAGTTAACCGTTAACTTAGCGAATTTACGAAATTAGGGTATTTTGATCAGTAAAAGGCAAAAATTATTAAAAATAAATATAGTTTAAAAAACTAAAAACACGCTTTAATGATCAATCGAACTAAAAACGAAAATAATGTTTAATATAGCCAGAAAATATAAATAAACGAAAAGATTAGTATTATTGTAAAAAAGCGTGGGGTACTCGATGAATGAAAATATGGCACAAAGCACCCACGCTTTTTCACAATAATACTAATCTTTTCGTTTATTTATATTTTCTGCCATATTAAAATTATTTTCGTTTTTTCGATTGATCATTAAAGCGTGTTTTCGTTTTAAACTATATTTATTTAAAATTATTATTAATTTTATTAAATACATAAATAAAAAGTTTACCTCGAGTAGGATTCGAACCTACGACCTGTACTTTGCTAGAGTACCGCGCTAACCAACTGCGCCACCAAGGTTCAAGCCCCAATCGATGTAAATTTTGTCTTTATGTATGTAGAACTGATGTAAATTCTAAATATTATGAGATTACAGTCAAATTACTTATATTAATGGAATGTGAGCCTGCAATATTGCAAGTATTCACACATACCAAAGCAACTTGACTAATATTAAATTATTATAAGTTTTTTGTTATGAACGAATAAGTTCAAAGGTAAATATGTAATTAAAAATTATTATTAATTTTATTAAATACATAAATAAAAAGTTTACCTCGAGTAGAATTTGAACCTATGACATCTACTTTGCGAGAGTAGCGCTCTAACCAACTGAGCTATCATACACGTCCCAATCGACGTAACTTTCTGTCTTTATGTATGTAGAACTGATGTAAATTATTAAATATAATGAGATGTAGAATTTACATCAGTTTTATATACAAGCAGATAAAATTTACATCGATTGGGGCTTGTATCTCGAGAGGTCAGTTGGTTAGAGCGCTACTCTAGCAAAGTAGATGTCGTAGGTTCAAATCCTACTCCAGGTAAAATTTTTATTTATGTATTTAATAACATTAATAATAAATTTTAATTCATGATCTATTTTCATTAATGGAAGGAAGCGCTAATTTGAAAATGTTTATATTGTAGAGGGTGGCCAGTTTTGTGTGGCTTATCAATTATTTTCTATCCCTTTTCGTTTGTTCGCTATTCTTCAATTGTCAATTCAGACAATTCTTGTTTATTTCTAAAAATTGTTATAAATTGAGTATTTGACAAGATAGAAAAACACTACTAAAATATTATTGATGTAATTTTTAGCGTAGTTTACGGTGGTGTAGTAAATAATTAAATATAGTGCAAGGTTTCTGATTTATGGCATAAATTTGTTTTTTTTAATTTTAACCATATGTTGTTTTTCCCCCATTAAAGATTTCTTGTGGTTTCCAAAAATGTAAGCAAAATATTACTACTTTTAACAAGTAGAGAGTTATACAATAAACACTGCCGTAATTGATATATTTTAAGGCGACCTTGACAGTATACTGCGTTGCGATATCTAGCCAAAGGGTTCTATGTCATTTTTCTCCATTGAAAGGTCTTTTTCTTGTGATTTGCAAAAATGTAAACACGATAAGATTATTTTCAGTAACTAAAAAGTTATGGAATAAATACTGCAGTAATTAATATATTAAGGGAACTGTGTTGTCATATCTAAGCAAAAAGCATGTATGTATTTCATTAGAAACCCTTTTGAAGATTCTTTCTAATATTCAGTTTAAAATACTATCTAACGCCAAAGAAATCAGAAAAAAAACAAAATATCATTTTTTCGTAGTTGTAAGCTTTTGCTGATCAATTTACCTAAAATTTAAAGCAATGGAAAGTATATGTGGAAAATGATGATTAATGGTCAAACTATCCAAAACATATAGTAGCTCTATTTACGGAACATCTATGATTTGGCGAATGAAATCAAAATTTTGGGGAAGATGAAAACGGATTCAAGAAGTAACATATCTTCAAAAACGTCCGTATTTACTTGTTTGCTTTTAAAAACCAACATGGCAGGTGGAATTGACAATTCAGGGATAGAGCACAAATGAAAAGAGATAGAAAGCAATTAATAATCCACAGAAGGTGCCCTCTCAAATCCATTTATACACTTTACCTACAGTTCGCTCGAAATCCCACTGTTATAAACTTTTTTTCAGTTTCGTCGCACAAGCTCTACCAAGAGTGATCGTACATTTTGACATCTGCTTTTATAAATGACGACTAGTACTTTTGCTGAAATCTCCAATACGCTTTTTGGATACCGAAGTACCGAAGTGACGTTAAGACCTAGGGACGATAATCTTAATTATAATTCGATACTAATTCAAATGTAGTACATTTCCAATACTGACAAATGTTATCATTTTGTCTCCTCAGTAGTCAAGGATCCAGGGTCTAGTCGATACTTCATCTATTAGTGATACTTTGTAACACCCTTCCTGAGTATACAATTATACTTTGTAATTGTCTTTGTCTGGATATCTCTTTGATCTGCACGGGAGTTTTTTCTATGATCACCACAGCGTTTTCGGTCCGGTTGCCTATTGTTGAAAGAAATTCACACGGTATATGTAATTAAATCTATTGGGTATTTTCCATTACCATGTACACAGTAAATAAGAAAATAAAATTAAACAATTCCGGTGTTAACAAAAAAATAGTTCTAGTATCCCAATAAAATAAAAGTAAAAGATTATCGATTGGACCTTGTCGGGCTGGATTGCGCTGGCTCGGAAACTATAACAGATTTGTATAAGTGTACCTGATAACAATTATTTAATAAACAGTGATAAGTGTTTGGTATACTCTATCATTCCTGTGATTATTATCCCTTCTGTCATTCCAATTACTTCTATAATTGAATTCCCTTTTCTCATGTGTGTTTTGATGTTGTTTATATGCATCATATCTTCTGAGAAATTGTAATAATGATGCGATATCCTTTATGTTTTGTAGGATAATATTTTCAGCTACGTTGTTTTCCTTTGGCTTGATTTTTTTTGAATAATTCTTGCCTTTTACTGACCAATAGACCCTGATTCTTTTTTTTATTATCAACTACTGGATGCGATCCCTTTTAAGTAAAGCTACGAATATTTTTACCTAGTTTTATAAATAAAATTTTATTAAAAATAGCAAAAGTTTGTTAGGTATTTTATAAAATTAAAATAAAATATTTATTTAAACATTGAGCATTACGGAATAAATCTATGCATGATCTGACTAAATTAGACAAGAAAAATTGCCCTATTTTATACCACTTTAGATTTTGAAGCAAAATTGTGTAAAATGCAAGTGCTTATACTTTTTCAAATTTGAAAGGTATCCGGTGTGGCAGGTTCGTTACTATTTTACTACTATTACATAATTTATAAATATAAAAAACATATAAAACTGCTTAATCGTTCCCCTAGATCTTAAAAGTGCAGTACTTGTCTAATTTAACTAAGTCTATTGTAAGACAATTTTCTGATAATTTGCTTTGTTTTATTTCAGATATTTTGTGTATCTTCCAGAATGTCCGAGGGACGCGAAAAACTATCTGGTTGCGAATATAAAAAACTAAGGGTGGAAAAGGAAATGCAAATGCAAAGACAAGCTGGCACTTTACTAAATTATTTACAGAGTACGCCGGGCAGTACCAAAACAAATGACGACTTAAAATGTTCTACATCAGAGACAGCATTGAACGACACTGACAACAGTGACAACAGAGACTCACCTGAGAAAAATGAGGATCAACAAATGAACGATATACCTGAACTAATACTTGCAACTGACAGTGGCAGCCCTCCGTCGCCAAATGAGAGCACTATTGATACCAACGTGGCACCTACAGAAAGCGCTCAACAACTTTTAAGTACAGATCCAGCACTCTGGCCAGTGATACCACCAGACGTCGAAAGAATCTTTTTGGTAAGGCAACGTCCACCTAAACCATTGTACAATTATAGATTTCCATACGATGAGACTGGTAGAAAATTTAGCCCTAATTATTATAAAAGAATTTTAAGTAATGGAGAGCAAATTTTAAGAGACTGGCTAGTGTACTCTGTCTCAAAAAATTGCGTATATTGCTTTTGCTGCAAAATTTTTGGCTGTGTACTTAGTTCCCTTTCAAAGGAGGGGTTTAAAAGTTGGAAGCATCTGAATCAAACTCTAAAAGATCACGAAATTTCTAAAAATCATATTCAGTCCCAAAAATCTTTTCTAGAACTATAGATGCGGATTCCCAAAGACTTGTTAACGCTGAAATAAACCATTGGCAAGAAGTGCTTGTAAGAATCGTAGCAATCACTAAAATGCTTGGTAAAAGTTGTCTGGCTTTCCAAGGTACAAGCGACAAGCTGTTTGAGCATAACAACGGTAACTTCTTAAAAATAGTTGAGCTGCTATCTGAATTTGATCCCGTCATGGAAGAACACGTACGTAGGGTGCTTAAAAAAGAAGAAACGAAAGCTCACTATCTTGGGAAAAATATTCAAAACGAGATAATAGACCTGTTGCATCAAAGTGTGAAATCTTATATTATTAATGAAATAAAAAAAGCCAAATATTATTCGATAATTTTAGATTAAACTCCTGATATTTCTAAGGTGGAGCAAATGACTCTTGTAATCAGGTATGTTTCAATCAATAAAACTGATTCCAATCAGGATGAGGTTGAAATTAAAATTAAGGAAAGCTTTTTGGGTTTTCTTCCAGTTGAAAGGTCTATAGAGAAGCAAATGTCTGAAATTATAATTGCAGAACTTAATAATTTGGGTTTAACTTTACAGGATATAAGAGGACAGGGATATGACAACGGGTCTAATATGCGGGGCGATAAATTAGGAGTGCAATCTAGTATTAAGAATCTAAATCCGCGAGCTTTCTACGTTCCATGTAGTAGTCACTCTCTCAATCTAGTAGTTAACGATATGGTAAAAGCATCTTTGGAAGGCGCTAATTTCTTTAATGTGATTCAAAAAATATGTGTATTTTTTTCAGCATTTACTTTTCGCTGGGCAATTCTTCTAAAACATATCCAGGGTTTATTAAGTTGTATTAAACAATTTAAATTTTTGTGTTCAATAGTTCTTTGGTATAAAATTTTAAACTGTATTAATCCAATAAGCAAATTGTTGCAGACAAAAGATTATGATCTAGCATCTGCACTTGATCTTTTGCAAAATTGCAAAAAGTTTTTTCAGGATCTTGGATCGGATAAATCTTTTAATGAAACTATTGTTGATGCGAGAGAACTGGCTGACGAAATTGACGTTGAAGTCAATTTTGAATCAACAGTACCACGACACCGCGTAAGAAGAAAAAAAAAGGAATTTCTCGTACGAAGCTCGAGATGAACCGATCGAGAATCCTAAAGAAAATTATAAGGTAGATTTTTTTATTTTACAATTGAGCAGGCACTAAATGCAATAGATACTAGATTTAATTTAATTTTTATATAATATATATGATGTAAAGGGCATGTCTAAAGAAAATCTTTTAAAACATTGCAACGATCTAGAAAGTATTTTATGTCACGGTGATTCTGTTGATATTAATGGGATAGAATTAGCAGAAGAAATTTGTGCAGTATCTGGGCTTATGGGCAAAAAAGAAAGCCGAAGCACTGTTCTAAAATTAATAACAATGTTAAATTGTGCCCCAAACCTAAGTGTTTCCTTAAGAGTATTGCTGTGTATACCAATAACTGTTGCAAGTGGAGAAAGAAGTTTTTCCAAGTTAAAATTGATTAAGAATTTTTACGTTCAACTACAACGCAAAATGGTCTTAATGGGTTGGCCATTTTAGCGATTGAGCATGAAATTGTTGATCAAGTTAACTTAAAAACATTTGCGGAAATCAAAGTTAGAAAGAAAAATTTCTTTTAGGTTACTTTCTTTTATAGTTATATTTTTATAGAATCTAAAATTTCTCTGTTTGGTTATGCAATATTTTTTGTACTTTCTTAATAGAATATAAGTATAGCAATAAAAATGCACCTTATATGTACCAGTACTTTTAAGTTGTGCCCTTTTTAAATGTTTATTATGTAATGTATTACATATATTTTTTAAAATAAATGATTTTAACATAATTTTTATTTTGTTTAAAAAAAACTGGCGGCAAATTGTCTGTTTGTCCGGGGTGATAAGAAGGCTAGAGCGGGCCCTGCTATGTAATAAACTTTGTCGTAAAAGAAATATTTGCTTCACTGTTTAGAAATAAGATTTTTTTCATGAATACATTTTTAATGTTTGTACGTAATGCATTATAGAATATCAATAAGCATGAAAAGTTGAAAAATGTATGTTTTCTACAATTCCTTTGTATTTATTCAGAGCATTGGTAATGTGTTTAAATATGTGTTTATAATTCTGTAGTCCACTAGGAATAATACAAAAAGTAATAGGAGGAAGGTGACACGTTTGGGGCGGAGTATTGTTTGGGACATTTTAATAATTGCTATATACAACCATGATAATATTTTTAAATCACCGCCAAAGTCTAAGTGCAGTGTATACAACCAACCCTACGTGTGTTGAACTGGTAGCTGTAGTGTACAAATGTGACTTTCAAAGTTTTAGTTTTTGGTGTAAAACAATTGCTTCCTGTTTGTTTTTGGTTTAACTGTCTTAAGTAGTAAACTGTGATTATCTCACCTAACATTTTGTTTCGCGAGGGCAAAAACAAAATCACAGGTGTGGTACGTTCGAGATAAAAACTATATGATGTGTGGGACAGTGTCCCAATCGTGTCATCCTACTTTTCTGAACAAACTGGGTACTAGTTGGTAATTTATTTTACTGGTAACAATTATGTCTCCAATAAGGAAAGCAATTCCGTTGGATATCTCCAGAAGAGCTATGTCTGAAGCGGTAAATAATGGAAAAAAATAAGAGAAATCGCAAGGAAATACAATATTCCCAAGTCAACCTAAAATTAACAAACCTTTTTTGTGTCAAGTATTCAGAAGTCCGGAAGAGGTATTTATAACCCTGTCTGCTTCTGAAATCGGCGTAAAATGAGGCAAAATTTGTGTATTAGGACATCATGAGTTTGAAGAGATATTTGCTCACGTTTTTTATACCAGGGGTACAGAAGTGTGGAACACATACTTGTGCCCCTGTTCGGTTCTGAAATCTGTCTAACCCAAACGTAACAATCATCGAAGCAAAAGTTGTGTATTAGGACATCATAAGTTTGAACAGGTATTTGTTCACCTAATACTTTGGTCTTCTGTTCTTTTCTAATTCTTATAGTTCTTTTGATTCTAAAATTAACAAACCTTTCTTGTGTCAAGAATTCAGAAGTCCCGAAAAGGAATCTATGACCCTGTTTGCTTCTGAAATCGGCGTAAATTGAGGCATAACTTGTGTATTAGGACATCATGAGTTTGAAGACATATTTGCTCACGTTTTTTATACCAGGGGTACAGAAGTGTGGAACACGTGCCTCTGTTCGGTTCTGAAATCTGTCTAACCCGACTGTAACAATCATCGAGGCAAAAATTGTGTATTAGGACATCATACGTTTGAAGAGGTATTTGTTCACCTAATACTTTGGTCTTCTGTCCTTTCCTAATTCTTATAGTTATTTTGATTCTAAAATTAACAAATTTTTTTTGTGTCAAGTATTCAGAAGTCCGGAAAGGGGATCTATGACCCTGTTTGCTTCTGAAATCGGCGTAAATTGAGACAAAATTTGTGTATTAGGACATCATGAGTTTGAAGAGGTATCTGCTCACCTTTTCTATACTAGGGCTCCAGAAGTGTGGAACACGCACTTGTGCCCCTGTTCGGTTTTGAAATCTCTCTAACCCGACTGTAACAATCATCGAGGCAAAATTGTGTATTAGGACATCATAAGTTTGAAGAGGTATTTGTTCACCTAATACTTTGGTCTTCTGTTCTTTCCTAATTCTTATAGTTCTTTTGATTCTAAAATTAACAAACCTTTTTGTGTCAAGTATTCAGAAGTCCGGAAGTGGTATTTATGACCCTGTTTGCTTCTGAAATCGGCGTAAATTGAGGCATAATCTGTGTATTAGGACATCATGAGTTTGAAGAGATATTTGCTCACGTTTTTTATACCAGGGGTACAGAAGTGTGGAACACGTACTTGTGCCCCTGTTCGGTTCTGAAATCTGTCTAACCCGACTGTAACAATCATCGAAGCAAAAGTTGTGTATTAGGACATCATAAGTTTGAAGAGGTATTTGTTCACCTAATACTTTGGTCTTCTGTTCTTTCCTAATTCTTATAGTTCTTTTGATTCTAAAATTAACAAACCTTTTTTGTGTCAAGTATTCAGAAGTCCGGAAAAGGAATCTATGACCCTGTTTGCTTCTGAAATCGGCGTAAATTGAGACATAATCTGTGTATTAGGACATCATGAGTTTGAAGAGATATTTGCTCACGTTTTTTATACAAGGGTACCGAAGTGTGGAACACGTACTTGTGCCCCTGTTCGGTTCTGAAATCTGTCTAACCCGACAGTAACAATCATCGAAGCAAAAGTTGTGCATTAGGACATCATAAGTTTGAAGAGGTTCACCTAATACTTTGGTCTTCTGTTCTTTTCTAATTCTTATAGTTCTTTTGATTCCAAAATTAACAAACCTTTTTTGTGTCAAGTATTCAGAAGTCCGGAAGTGGTATTTATGACCCTGTTTGCTTCTGAAATCGGCGTAAATTGAGGCATAATCTGTGTATTAGGACATCATGCGTTTGAAGAGATATTTGCTCACGTTTTTTATCCAAGGGTACAGAAGTGTGGAATACGTACTTGTGCCCCTGTTCGGTTCCGAAATCTGTCTAACCCGACTGTAACAATCATCGAAGCCAAAGTTGTGTATTAGGACACCATAAGTTTGAAGAGGTATTTGTTCACCTAATACTTTGGTCTTCTGTTCTTTCCTAATTCTTATAGTTCTTTTGATTCTAAAATTAACAAACCTTTTTTGTGTCAAGCATTCAGAAGTCCGGAAGTGGTATTTATGACCCTGTTTGCTTCTTAAATCGGCGTAAATTGAGGCAAAATCTGTGTATTAGGACATTATGCGTTTGAAGAGATGTTTGCTCACGTTTTTTATCCAAGGGTACAGAAGTGTGGAATACGTACTTGTGCCCCTGTTCGGTTCCGAAATCTGTCTAACCCGACTGTAACGATCATCGAAGCAAAAGTTGTGTATTAGGACACCATAAGTTTGAAGAGGTATTTGTTCACCTAATACTTTCGTCTTCTGTTCTTTCCTAATTCTTATAGTTCTTTTGATTCTAAAATTAACAAACCTTTTTTGTGCCAAGCATTCAGAAGTCCGGAAACGGAATCTATGACCCTGGTTGCTTCTAAAATCGGCGTAAATTGAGGCATAATCTGTGTATTAGGACATCATGAGTTTGAAGAGATATTTGCTCACGCATTTTATACCAGGGGTACAGAAGTGTGGAATACGTACTTGTGCTCCTGTTCGGTTCTGAAATCTGTCTAACCCGACTGTAACAACCATCTAGGCAAAAATTGTGTATTAGAACATCATAAGTTTGAAGAGGTATTTGGTCACCTACTACTTTGGTCTTCTGTTCTTTCCTAATTGTTATAGTTCTTGTGATTCTAAACTTAACATACCTTTTTTGTGTCAAGTATTCAGAAGTCCCGAAGACGAATCTATGACCTTGTTTGCTTCTAAAATCGGCGTAAATTGAGGCATAATCTATGTATTAGGACATCATGAGTTTGAAGAGATATTTGCTCACGCATTTTATACCAGGGGTACAGAAGTGTGGAACACGTACTTGTGCCCCTGTTCGGTTCTGAAGCCTGTCTAACCCGACTGTAACAATCATCGAGGCAAAAATTGTGTATTAGGAAATCATAAGTTTGGAGAGGTATTTGTTCACCTAATACTTTGGTCTTCTGTTCTTTCCTAATTCTTATAGTTCTTTTGATTCTAAACTTAACATACCTTTTTTGTGTCAAGTATTCAGAAGTCCCGAAGACGAATCTATTACCTTGTTTGCTTCTGAAATCGGCGTAAATTGAGGCAAACTTTGTGTATTAGGACATCATTAGTTTAAAGAGCTATTTGCACACTTTTTTCCATATCAGGGGACGATGTGTGGAACAGGCCGAGATGCGCCTCACTTTGAGTACCGACAATCCGTACTTTGCTCGCGTTTGTTATGACATCTGTATCGAGGAAACCAACAAAAGATGCATCGGACGATGTTTGAATACCGACAAGGCTATTTGGCAGTTTGAGCTATGAGCTATCTCGTTATGTCTCTTCTGTTCTTTCCTAATTTTTATAGATCTTTTGATTCTAAAATTAACAAACCTTTTTTGTGTCAAGTATTCAGAAGTCCGGAAGAGGAATCTATGACCCTGTTTGCTTCTGAAATCGGCGTAAATTGAGGCAAAGTTTGTGTATTAGGACATCATGAGTTTGAAGAGGTATCTGCTCACCTTTTTATACCAGGGTACAGAAGTGTGGAACACGTACTTGTGCCCCTGTTTGGTTCTGAAGTCTGTCTAACCCGACTGTAACAATCATCGAGGCAAAAATTGTGTATTAGGACATCATAAGTTTGAAGAGGTATTTGTTTACCTAATACTTTGGTCTTCTGTTCTTTCCTAATCCTTATAGTTCTTTTGATTCTAAAATTAACAAACCTTTTTGTGTCAAGTATTCAGAAGTCCGGAAAGGAATCTATGACCCTTTTTGCTTCTGAAATCGGCGTAAATTGAGGCAAAATTTGTGTATTAGGACATCATGAGTTTGAAGAGGTATTTGCTCACCTTTTTATACCAGGGACAGAAGTGTGGAACAGCTGTGCGCTCTCTGTTTGAGTCCGAAACCCTACTGTCTCCGGCAGTTACCGAGTTATGATCTATCTTCGTTAGTATTGACTATAAGATCAGAGCGATGTTTGATCACAATACTTTGCTCCGGCCTTTCATTATAGATCTTCGTTATTCTACAAACGCGGTGCAAAGATGCGCGCCTTGACGATGTTTGGGTACCGACAAAGCGTACCTTGCTCCGGCCGTTTTCGAGTTATGAGCTGTCTTCGTTAGGGTCTAGGAATTGTGAAAAGGTGCGCGCATTGGGTACGATGTTTGAGTACCGACAAGCCGTACTTTGCTCCCGTTTGAGTTATGAGCGATCTCGTTACACGTCCTGGAACATCGGAACAAGATGCGCCTTCGGGGGACGATGTCTGACAAGCCGTACCTTGCTCCGGCTGTTTCCGAGTTATGAGCGATCTCCGTTAGTCCTAAACGCTGCAAAGATGCGCTTCACGCTGTTTGAGTACCGTCAAGGCGTATTGCTAGCGTTTGAGTTATGAGCGATCACCGTTGTTATAGATGGTCAAAACGTGCGCATCTGGGACGATGTTTGAGTACCGACAGGCCGTACTTTCCTCCGGCCGTTTCCGAGCTATGAGCGATCTCCGTTTGTCTAAACGTAACAATCATCGGGGCAAAATTTGAGTATTGCTCGTTTGAGGATGTTATCTCCGTTACATGGTCTTCTTCTTTCCTATTTCTTATAGATCTTTTGATTCTAAAATTAACAAACCTTTTTTGTGTCAAGCATTCAGAAGTCTGGAAAAAGAATCAATGACCCGGTTTGCTTCTGAAATCGGCGTATATTGAAGCAAACTCTGTGTATTAGGACATCATGAGTTTGAATAGGTATCTGCTCACCTATTTTATACCAGGGGTACAGAAGTGTGGAATACGTACTTGTGCTCCTGTTCGGTTCTGAAATCTGTCTAACCCGACTGTAATAACCATCTAGGCAAAAATTGTGTATTAGAACATCATAAGTTTGAAGAGGTATTTATCACCTAATACTTTGGTCTTCTGTTCTTTCCTAATTCTTATAGTTCTTTTGATTCTAAAATTAACAAACCTTTTTGTGTCAAGTATTCAGAAGTCCGGAAGAGAATCTATGACCCTGTTTGCTTCTGAAATCGGCGTAAATTGAGGCAAATCTGTGTATTAGGACATCATAGTTTGAAGAGGTATTTGCTCACTTTTTATATCAGGGGACGATGTCAGAGGGGAACACGAAGATGCGCTGTTTGTATCGACAATCCGTACTTTGCTCCGCCGTTTGAGTTATGACATCTCCTAAAACCCGAACAAAGATGTCATCGGGACGATGTTTGAATACGACAATGCGTATTGGCAGTTTGAGCTAATATCCCTATATTGGTCTTCTGTTCTCTCCTAATTCTTATAGTTCTTTTGATTCTAAAATTAACAAACCTTTTTGTGTCAAGTATTCAGAAGTCTGGAAGAGGAATCTATGACCCTGTTTGCTTCTGAAATCGGCGTAAATTGAGGCAAACTTTGTGTATTAGGACATCATGAGTTTGAATAGGTATCTGCTCACCTTTTTATACCAGGGGTACAGAAGTGTGGAACACGTACTTGTGCCCCTGTTTGGTTCTGAAATCTGTCTAACCCGACTGTAATAATCATCGAGGCAAAAATTGTGTATTAGGACATCATAAGTTTGAAGAGGTATTTGTTCCCCTAATACTTTGGTCTTCTGTCCTTTCCTAATTATTATAGTTCTTTTGATTCTAAAATTAACAAACCTTTTTTGTGTCAAGTATTCAGACGTCCGGAAGTGGTATTTATGACCCTGTTTGCTTCCGTAATCGGCGTAAATTGAGGCATAATCTGTGTATTGGGGGATCATGAGTTTGATGAGGTATTTGTTCACCTAATACTTTGGTCTTCTGTTCTTTCCTAATTCTTATAGTTCTTTTGATTCTAAAATTAACAAACCTTTATTGTGTCAAGCATTCAGAAGTCCGGCAAAGGTATCTATGACCCTGTTTGCCTCTGAAATCGGCGTAAATTGAGGCAAAATTGGTGTATTCAGACATCATGAGTTTGAAGAGATATGTGCTCACGTTTTTTATACCAGGGGTACAGAATTGTGGAATACGTACTTGTGTCAGTGCTCGGTTCTGAAATTCGTCTAACCCGACTGTAACAGTCGTCGAGGCAAAAATTGTGTATTAGGACATCATAGGCATGATGAGGTATTTGTTCACCTAATACTTTGGTCTTCTGTTCTTTCCTAATTCTTATAGTTCTTTTGATTCCAAAATTAACAAACCTTTTTTGTGTCAAGTATTCAGAAGTCCGGAAAAGGAATCTATGACCCTGTTTGCTTCTGAAATCGGCGTAAATTGAGGCAAAATCTGTGTATTAGGACATCATGAGTTTGAAGAGATATTTGCTCACTTTTTATACCAGGGGTACAGAAGTGTGGAACACGTACTTGTGCCCTGTTTGGTTCTGAAATCTGTCTAACCCGACTGTAACAATCATCGAGGCAAAAATTGTGTATTAGGACATCATAAGTTTGAAGAGGTATTTGTTCACCTAATACTTTGGTCTTCTGTTCTTTCCTAATTCTTATAGTTCTTTTGATTCTAAAATTAACAAACCTTTTTTGTGTCAAGTATTCAGAAGTCCGGAAAAGGAATCTATGACCCTGTTTGCTTCTGAAATCGGCGTAAATTGAGGCAAAATTTGTGTATTAGGACATCATGAGTTTGAAGAGGTATCTGCTCACCTTTTTATACCAGGGGTACAGAAGTGTGGAACACGCACTTGTGACCCTGTTTGGTTCTGAAATCTGTCTAACCCGACTGTAACTATCATCGAGGCAAAAATTGTGTACTAGGACATCATAAGTTTGAACAGGTATTTGTTCACCTAATACTTTGGTCTTCTGTTCATTCCTAATCCTTATAGTTCTTTTGATTCTAAAATTAACAAACCTTTTTGTGCCAAGTATTCAGAAGTCCGGAAAGGGAATCTATGATCCTGTTTGCTTCTGAAATCGGCGTAAATTGAGGCAAAATTTGTGTATTAGGACACCATGAGTTTGAAGAGATATGTCCTCATGTTTTTTATACCAAGGATACAGAAGTGTGGAACACGTACTTGTGCCCCTGTTCGGTTCTGAAATCTGTCTAACCCGACTGTAACAATCATCGAGGCAAAAATTGTGTATTAGGACATCATAAGTTTGAAGAGGTATTTGTTCACCTAATACTTTGGTCTTCTGTTCTTTCCTAATTCTTATAGTTCTTTTGATTCTAAAATTAACAAACCTTTTTTGTGTCAAGTATTCAGAAGTCCGGAAAAGGAATCTATGACCCTGTTTGCTTCTGAAATCGGCGTAAATTGAGGCAAAATTTGTGTATTAGGACATCATGAGTTTGAAGAGATATTTGCTCACTTTTTATACCAGGGGTACAGAAGTGTGGAACACGTACTTGTGCCCCTGTTCGGTTCTGAAATCTGTCTAACCCGACTGTAACAATCATCGAGGCAAAAATTGTGTATTAGGACATCATAAGTTTGAAGAGGTATTTGTTCACCTAATACTTTGGTCTTCTGTTCTTTCCTAATCCTTATAGTTCTTTTGATTCTAAAATTAACAAACCTTTTTGTGCCAAGTATTCAGAAGTCTAGAAACGGAATCTATGACCCTGTTTGCTTCTGACATCGGCGTAAATTGAGACATAATCTGTGTATTCGGACATCATGAGTTTGAAGAGATATTTCCTCACGTTTTTTATACCAGGGGTACAGAAGTGTGGAACACTGTCTGTCTAACCCGACTGTAACAATCATCGAAGCAAAAGTTGTGTATTAGGACATCATAAGTTTGAAGAGGTATTTGTTCACCTAATACTTTGGTCTTATTCAGAAGTCCGGAAAAGGAGTCTATGACAATGTTTGCTTCTGAAATCGGCGTAAATTGAGGCAACGTTTGTGTTAGGACATCATGAGTTTGAAGAGGTATTTGCTCAATTTCTTTATACCAGGGGTACAGAAGTATGGAACACGTACTTGTTGCCCCTATTTGGTTCTGAAATCTGTCTAACCCGACTGTAACAATCATCGAGGCAAAAATTGTGTATTAGGACATCATAAGTTTGAAAAGGTATTTGTTCACCTAATACCTTGGTCTTCCTAATTCTTATACTTCTTTTGATTCTAAAATTAACAAACCTTTTTTGTGTCAAGTATTCAGAAGTCCTGAAGAGGTATTTATGACCCTGTTTGGTTCTGAAATCGGTGTAAGTATTTCGAAAGATCAGTAAAAATGTACTGTTGTTTGACGCAACCAGATTTGACCAAGTCTCTGGCTTATGTATTTGAGCTACAGGTAAAATTAGAATGCCACCTAATTGCCCTTGTAATTACCAAGAATTGATTAGTTTCATTGTTTTCATCTTTTTAAATAAACTTTTTATACGAGATTCCTTTAAGAATGAATTTGTTATCCTCGGAGATGCCTGTAAACCAAAGAAATTGATTAGTTTCATTGTTCTCATTTTTAAATAAACTTTTTATACGAAGTTCCTTAAGAATAAATTTGTTATTTTTCGGGGACTACTAAAAAATTGATTAGTTTCATTGTTCGTCGATTTTTTTAATAATGATTTTGATTAGATTTTTTCGAGATCCTTGTAAACCAAAAAATTGATTTCACTTCATTTTTTAAATAAACTTTTATACAAGTTCCTTGTAAGAAAAAATTAAACAGTTTAAAATACCATGGAGTACGAAGAAAGCTGCTACAATATATTGACTTAGAGTTTTCGGAAAAAAATTCAACCATTTCATTACGAAAACCTGACGCGACTAGTTTATCCAGGGCTATAAGCTTTAATAAGAAAAATGTTGGGGATTTATTCAATAAGCTAGAGGTAATTCTATCTCGGCACAATCTTCCTCCATCATGTAAATGGAACATAGATGAAACTGCAGTTGCAACGGCGCATGTTTCAGTAAAAGTTCATATTTTAAACATTTTCTTGATCATGCAAAATGAACCAAAGAAAAACCTGTCACTTTGATTTACGATAATCATGACAACCACATATAAGTGTAGAGATTATAAATATGGCTAGAGATAATGGGGTGTTACTATTCCGCTACGTTGTTGTAATAAACTTCAGTCATTAGATATAAGCGTTTATGCGCCCCTGAAAAATTACTGCAATGTGGCAGCAGATAACTGGATGCCAAACCATTCAGGTGGAACATTGACGATTTATGAAATTGCGGAACTGAGAGGAGAAGTATTACCACGAGCTTTCAAATCTATAAATATCCAAAAAGATTTTCTAGAACTGGGATTTATCTCACAAACACCGATATTTTTCAGAAGATGAATTTCTTGCCAGTTATGTAACCGATAGACCTGTCAGATAGGCTCGAGAACACCAGAAAAAAGTCGTCAAATAGACTTACAAACACCAGATATAGATCAAATACCAGAAACATCAAGTGACAATAATAATATTAATTATGTGTCACCAGAATTTACACGGCCATTTTCCAACGCTGCACCTCGTAAATGTAAAGGAGGTCGCAAACCTGGAAGAACACGCATTCTTAAGGATACACCGGAGAAAATGAAAATTGAAATCTACAGAATAAAAAGGCCCTCAAAAGGAAAGTTGCTGTAGAAAGTAGCAGCTATGAAAAATATGTGTGGGAAAATATATCACAGGAAAGCGATGATTCGCCTTTTGAAGTGAAAAATTATGAAAATGAATTCATTGAAGACATCGATCATCAGGATTTCAACATCGGAGACTACGTTTTAGTTAAGTTTTCACTTACGAAAAATACTGTTCCCTATATAGGACAAATTCCAACTTAACTTGATCTTGACCGATTTGACATAAAATGCTTACGGCGATTTGGTAACTCTTACGGATTTAAGTATCTAGAAGAAACAGATATTCAAGATGTTTAAAAAATCCAAATAACAAAGGAACTTTATCCTCCACACACTACTGGTGGAACGCAGAGTTGCTAATCGTTACATTTTTAATGAAAACAGTTTTAGTTATAAAAAATTTAAGATAAAATGCATGTCCTTAAATTTAAATGATAGTAGTAAAATAGTTTGCCAGGTTTTGCAAATCTGTTGGTTTTTTTAATAATTACGTGTTTTATTTTTGCATTTCTAATAAACTGTTTTGAGAAAATCTTGTTTTTATTTAAATTATGCATATGTCCTGTTACACGTCCAAACCGCACTAGGCGTCGTGCATGCTTACTAATGTAAGCGGGTTACCAAGCCAGCTAGCAGGGAGATGGGCGTGGTCGAAATAATAAGTAAAATGAATGATTAATATGCTCAAACACCTTACACCTACATTCAAACAACTCAGTCCGGGAAAATATGTCTCTAGGCGCCACCACAATCGAAACTTTGCTAATATAATTGTCTTAAGCTGGATGTTAATTAACCCTACTTGATTGTGGAAAGTAGGATTGTGCTTACTCGGTAAACTCCTATACGAAGGTTCTAAAACAAACACTCGTCCCAAACAATTCAACTCAAACTCAAATAAATTTAGTACTACCCAGGCTATTAAAAACTTTTTGAATACACCTCGTATACCAAAACTTCCAAAATAAAATTTATCACTCAAATTCATTCACGTAACCAACAGTTATATTTTCTACTTATTAATGAGTAAACTATTCTTCCTCCAATATTCGGTAATTAATTTTTAAAATTCCTAACATGAACGATATCTTTTAAATTTACTTTACTTTTGAATCGTATTTGACATTCGTAAATATGCGTCAGTTCTCAAAACTCCAACTTTTATTATTAAACTTAATGAAATTTAAACTAACAGCTGATCCGTTGATTGTGTATTGCGCTAACGAAACTAACATGAAAATTTTGCAATCAACCTGGCTAATATGAACTTTCAGGTTGTTCCTTAATCTTAAAAATCCAAAAAAAATTTAAAATATGCAAAGCTTACTTTTAAAATTGTCAAAACAAGATCACCAATTAAGTAAATGTTACAACTGTGTTTCATACCTGGCTAAATAAACAACAGAATAAAAATTTAACGATAAGTATATATTGTCCTGCATAAAAAATAAAAACAAATGTTTACATACACAAGGATATTTACATATACCTCAACAACGTGGTTGAAAATCAAAACCACACGTCACTACCAATTTCTGCAAAATTCTTAATACTAAACAAACCATACAATAAGACTCAAGAACGATTATCTCTTCCTTTCAAAACTATTTAATAATTTAAACAACCATACGCAAGTAAACTAACCAAAAGATAATCGGGCTTAAATGAGTTCATCAAATTCCTAAATCTAATTTCTTACTTAAAAATTGTCCATAAATCCTTGGGTTTTCTTTCTTCTTTATCTCTTTCTTCCGTAAATCAATTATGTAGTCCATTGTAATCCTTAAATTGCCTGAAGCACATTACAAATGCTCAACAAAACTTATTCCTCTGTGCACTCGATTAGTTCACTATGAGGTTATTACTCCACAAACATGTAATAACGGTAAACCTTTGGTTGCCTCTTAAAAAAAAAATTCTAGCAACCTTTACACCAATCTAGTCCCTTATACAAATAAACTTTCAATGTCATATAACGTTACTTAAACATTGGCTTAATATACAACGAACGCTTCGTTCACTTAACAGGTGGTCTCATAAATACTTTTAGCTGAATCTCGTTACAAGAACACGCGCTGCACTTAACACTTTAACATAACAGTTGTTATCTTTTATAAATCTGCTTACGCACTTATTATTTTCTTGAAGAAAAACACAAACTAATTTTATCTTCAATCTCAATTTTATTATCGTTTTATTTATGAATGTCTTTTACGATTCATCCCCGGTTCGGGTTACGCAGATGTTTAAACAATTACTGCCTCATTAAAATTCACAAACATAACTCCAACATCATCCCAGTCTATCCCACACTACCTCGCGCGCGCGTTTCTCACCAACAGCCAAAAACGAAAAAGCTTAACTGACTTGTCAATCTCTGACTTTCCTATTTATAACTTCAGTCATCCATCTTTAAACATGTCTTCCTTCCGCGTTATATTCTCCAATAGTATTCACTCAAAATTTCATAGTTCCAATAGATGCTTCCCTCTATACAAGCACGCGTGTAATTACAATACATCGCCATATTTGTTCTTACTTGCAAATTTTACAATTACTTCATGAAGAAATCATTTTTCGTCACCACATTCATTCAGTAGCCATCTGGTCCATTACACAACTTTTAACCTTTATCTCCAACCTGCGCTCGATCTGCTTCCGCAACATTTGCAAAAATCAGCACCGTCTAAGGTCTCAAATTCCATATACATACATTTATTCTCAAAACAATTGCACAACATTACAAAACCCTTCGGAAATTAATACTTAAACATACCCAATCTTTCTCTACATATTTTCTAAAACGTTCTACACTCACATCTTCTGGCAAAGATTACTCATCTTATCTTCAAACATTCCATTCTTTATCAGCAGCAAAACAGTAGCGATACAGTGGAAAGCATTATCGTCCCATCGACAAATTTCTCTTCACATTTACATTCATCAGAATCTAATTATTCCAACACTAAAGTCTCTCTAACATTCAAATACACGTATCTACATACAGAATTATATTTCTCCTACATTTCCAGTGGCGTATCATACACCCACATACATTATGCATATACACAAAAAATTTTTTTTTTCGTTCAAACTCAATACACTCGTACTTAAAACACGTAATACACGTCATTATAACATCCTACATACAGGGTGCGTCATCGCAACCTGACAGTCCCTAACCATTGTCACCCACCAAACACCTGGGCGGGAGGTTTAGGACATTTTACTAATTTTAAAAAATATACACCATTTGGATTTCTTCATATTTCAGCAAAAACATTTTTTTTGTCCCAAAGGTGTCACCTTTCCTCTACCGTTATTACTTAGAATTGTTCTCAAAGTGTTATAGGCTGTAAATTTTGATGAATAAGTTCATTCATATAACTCCTACGCTAATACATTTGTAACATTGTGTACAACAGTATCATGTATAGAATGATACTTAAACTTTGCCTGATATTCGCTACAGATGAATTAATAAGAAATCATCTAGCTCAGCTGATTTTTAAGAATCACTAATGCAGATATGTGAGTAGCGTGATCGTAGGGGAAAGGCGTGTACCTTGGGACAGAATTTGCTTTCCTTTTTTACTTTTTGGTATTAAAATGAAATTGAATTGCAATTAATCCCCGTGAAAGAATGCAGTTTTGGCTAGAGAATGATCAATACCATTTGCCAATAGATCAGTGAAGTAGTCGGTGCTCACCATATAACAATGCAGTGCAATTTGTCCCAAGGTACAAACAAGTCTTGCACGTTGGGACAGGAGTGGTTGTACATTGGGACAGGGATAGAATCATTTGTATAAATGAATATGAGTAGTACTGAATTAATTTTAATAATAAAAACTAAGTGTACGTAAATGTTTATAATAAGTATTTTCCTGGAGCACATCCTAAATGCATGCAGAGCATTTTCGCATGCGTAATATTAACGTGGGTCGTGAACTGAATCGTTGAAGTGCGCATGCAAAAATACTCTGAATGTATTCGGGATTTGCTCCGCGAAAATACCTAATGAAATTCAAACATCATTTAAGGTAAATATTCGCAGGAAATTTGATGTTGAAGCAATGCTGTCTTCGACGTATGGTAGGCTCAGGCAATATCTTCACTATCCAGGACTTACTAATGACAGGAAAAACGAAGTGAACTTTTTGCACTCGCAAAAATTTCACAGTAACCTCTAATTCGTGACATCTTCGACTACACCGGCCACCGGCATAATAGACACTGTTCGACGAAGGTTTCCCAAATAGATCAAACTTGACTAACACCCAACTGCCTTTGAAATAGTTCAGTGGAGATGCATCGAAGAAATCCGACTCTTCTTCTTCACCATCAGAGCTGTCAGCAAAGCGGTTTCCATCGGAGCTGTCTTGAAATACGGGTTAGGATTCGTCATCTTCAGATGACGGGTGAATTAAAACTCCCTTAACGGTCTATTTCGCCCGAGCAAAAGGTTTGTTATTTTTCATTTTCTGCAGCTTGATTTCTTGAAAGTCGGTTGCAATCATGCATTTTCCAGATTTTCGGCCCCCTGCACCACGTTTGCGAGGTGATGCCTTTGAAAATGGACGAAGTTCCTCTGGAATCTTCGCTGTTATAGGTGCACTGCTTGTTGATGGCGTTTCTCCGTTCGTCTCCTTCTCTTGAATTATGCCTTCTTCATGAAGTTCGTACGGTCTGTTTGTTACTTCAGCTGGTAAGAACTCATGGTCTTCAAACACGTCTGCATTGAATGGCCGCATACCAGATACTTTGAATCCCGCTGAGATGTTCTTCTGTGTGAAAGCTATTGGATTGTCGATACATCGTAAATTGAAATGAGTTTACCAGCTGGCCCTATTGTAGTAGTTTTTGAAAGGTCCGATCCATTTTCCCATAGAGTAATGGCACCTATTGAAAGATGGCTCTCATGGTTGTTCATTATAAGCAACATTTTCTTGTCCACCGATGGCTTCACGATGGAAATAAAATGCTGCAAAATTGCACAAACAACTCCGTATTAGACCACCTGCTTGAAGTTACTATACCAAGGGTTCCAGGAGGCACATTATTAATCACATAGTCCTGAAAGTGGACCCACGGGATAATGAGTGCTGGTGGGGTGAATGTACCTGCAGCATTAACGCAGGCTATCATGGTCACATTTAGCCCTCTTTCGCCAGAAGTAGCCGCTCCTATTTGCTTCGCCTTAATGTCGCTTAGCACACGAGCGGACTTTGAACAGTAGAACAACCGGTTTCGTCGAATTCCACACATTCTGAGGTGTGAGTTTGTATCTTGAATAAATACCCCTCAGTTTATATATAAAAACTGTCACGTTTGCCTTGTTGAAGCTGGTGGCTTCAGGTTTGCGGAGAGATATTCTTCTTTAGTGGGATTTTCTGAAATCCCTGTACCACTGTCGACCCGTAGCTTCATTAACAAACCACGTGTCGGGCATCTTAATGTTGTTAGCTTTCGCATATTGTAAAGCTAACTTTTTCATTTCTTCGACGGTAACACCATAGTTCCATTGAGCTGCTTTTATAATATATGAAAGCAATTTCTCTTGCTCAGTGGTGAATACTTTATGTGTCGCATTGTTTGCAGTATAATTGATGTTTGCTCCTCCAGATAATTTATGTTTTTGGATGTGTCTAGCGAGCGTGCTTTTAGAAACTCCGTGGGCGCTGGCAACTTGTCGTAACGTTCCTCTTTTTAGAAGAATTTCGTTAGCAGCGGCTTCTAACGCTTCTATATCTGGTTTTAATCTTTTCTTCCTGTAGTACTCCTCCCCATCTGCAATAAAGTCATTAGCAGCGAGACGCATTGTTGGTTTACATCTGGTTGTACCTCGGGACACGTTCCGTGGTGCAACCAAAACAGTGTCCCAAGGTACAAACATGTACATATCTTACAAAATTTAACCTCAAAATCACAACTGCAGATTTTTTCATAAAAACTGTTTCATATTGTGTACAGAAATCATATAACAATAATCCGGTGTGATATATATTAGTACTTAATAGTACTTACTGCGGTGTTCTGCACGTCTTCAAAACGTTCGTAAATTTTACTTCACAGTAACGAAAACACACTCTCACCATTTGTCATCAAGAATGAATTCTGACAAGCAAACGGGTGCGTTCTTTTACTCACAACACTGCTGCCAACATAATGATGTAGTTCTTAGATTTGCCACTAAAGTTCAAAAATCGTAATAGCAATTGTCCCAAGGCAAAACCATCCAAGGTACATGCCTTTCCCCCACAGTATCTATAAAGATACCGAAGGTGCTACGTTGTTTTAGATAAGACCCCCCTAAGCTACGAAAGAGGGAAATGAAGCTGAACAATGAACATATGAAAGTAAATACAATCAACAAGTAAAACACACAATAATAAAGTGAACTTGAGTTTCCAGGACCGCGCCTTCCATATGGCTTACTCGTGCGTTGCACGAGGGCGCCGTAAATACAAACGCACCTGCTCATGCCTCTCAATTTATAAATTTTCAACAATACAAAAAAATAAAATTTTATTCCGTCATTTGAAAACGAAACGCACATGCACACGCACATCCACACACCCACACACACACACGCACGCACGCACGCACGCACGCACGCACGCACGTGCACGCGCACGCGCACGCGCACGCACGCACGCACGCACACACACACCCACACACACACACCCACACACACACCCACACACACACACCCACACCCACACACACACCCACATACACACGCACGAACTTAAGAGGGAGGCAGAGATGTATTCGTAGGTATAACCAGTAATGCATTTGTTTTATTGGACGCTACTCAATTTATAAGTTTAATAATTAAAATACAACAAAAATTGAGAAAGTTGTACCTTATTAACATAAGTAATCTAAATAAACACTAAACAACTGTATTTATTTGTATATTTAATAAAGCAAAATGTCTGATTAACATCAGCATAAAATAACTAGAACGATATTTCTCGTAAAGATTTACGATTCTAAAATTACTAAATTCAACACAATTGCATAAGCTTATAATTTATATTTACCTAAAATTCAAAATGCAATATGATCAACACTATTCAATAATAATAAAACGTATACTGACCTATGTCAACAGATATTACGGTTAATGTAGGTTATGAACTCAAATGTTTTTATCTTAGGAACAGAAAACAGCTGTTCCTTTATAACCGTATGAAAATACACTAACTGCTTTGTTTATTTACTTAAAACTTACTTTGCACAAAAGGATGCATGTTACTTACATGTACTCAAAATAAACATAACTTCGTCTTAAAATGCACTGTATTAGGAGAAATTTATTTCCTATTCATAAGATACACATACGATAATTCCATTTGTCAATAACGTACAAATAAACGAACTGTAGACCACTTAAGAAGGTAACGTAAGTTCCAAAATATGAACGTAAGGTAAGGTACGATCATTTTCATTTATCTTCAACGTATAAATAAACAGGCTATAGACCATATAGGTAAGGTAATTTTGATGTCTTCCACATACAAATAATGGAAAAACTACACACGCAGGCAAACTAACAGCAAGCGTTAACGGTATAAATGTATCCCAATTTTTAATTATTTAAGACAAAAATTGCATATCATCCAGTTCATGTACGCCATTTTATAAATTTTGTCGTGACGTCATGCAGCACCCTTTTACAACGACTAAAATGCTTAAAATTTCCGCTTTTTCTTAATCCCAGTGGTTTCCTTAATGTAAAAGCGCACTATTGCGCCCTTCTTTGTTCCCTATTAAATATAATATGGACAAGAATGTAATTACATACCTTATAAAAGGGAAACAAAACAAAAAAAATAACGTACTGAACTGGACGGCACAAGAAACGGAAATGCCTAAGCGTGTTCAATTCACGTTGCGCATAAAACAACAAACATTGATGTCTAAAATATACACAGGGGCGTTCGTAATTATGTAGACTAAAGAGAAAATATTGAGATACAAAAAAATTAATTATTGAAAGAAAAAAGAAATGCTTAAAGGTACTAATGTAATGCAAATATATTTATCAATAATAATGCCAATTTCGAAACTTAATTAAGGTAACGATAGCCAAAAATTGAAAACAAGTTAAGGTAACAATAGCCAAGAATTGGCACGTTACACTACTACATTGTGTAACACTTCTGAAAGCTCATCTTCTAATGAAAATATTTAGCATAACTGGACCTTTATCAAAGTACTTTCAAACAGAAGGACCAGACATGATGAAAGTCAATGTGTTACAGTATGAACTGGCAGTAAGACGAGGTAACAGACAAACTTGTACTTGATAAATTTTGTACACCGAAGGATAGTATAGTATACATAAGTCAAAATAGGGGTAGAAATCGTCATAAAATCGGAAATGGGCGCCAGGATATATGAAATGTCACAATAGGGGATGAAATGCCTAATTCGATAGTTCACAGCTCGCTCAAAATACCCAAATAACTTGTCTACCTATACGTAATCCCCACAGGCGACTCCAGGACCAGCTGACCTTTCGCCAACCTGAAAGGCTTCAAAACCCATATATGCACGCTTAAATAAAATAATAGTGTGCCGAAAAACTCAATTACTTCTTTGATAACCTAACACTAATCTCTAGTCAAGTTACGTTAATCCAAAATTTCAATGAGTAAAATAATTTCACCTCGCCAAACAAAAATATAGTAATATAATAATAATAATAATATTAATAAAACACTGTAACTGTGGACACAATCTAATTCCTCAAATTACGTTTGATTGTGCTCAATTCACAAACAAAACGAGAAAGAAAAAGAAAGGCAAAATTCATAGGCCTTTAAATGTACGTTAAAGTTAAATCATCACTTAAAAACTTTCGTCCGTGATTATTTCATTCAAACCAAACTCGCTATAATTACATTAATTTAATGAGCGAATTAAGTAATAAATACGGAAATTGCTTTTCCCACGACGCTGTGTAATCATAGGTTCGCAAAACAAAAATTATACAAGTCCAATAACCTAAATAAATATAATGTACATAAAATAAATAATCATACAAGAACAAAAGAAATTGGGAGACAATGTAATTGTAAAAAATTTCGACATCAAATAACTTACTTAAATTTGGCTGGTCCTCTAGCTAGGGTATGCAACAAATCGCCTTCTAATGGACCTATTCTAATTTCAATATAAACGTTTGCAAATTTTGTATAATATTAAAAAAATTCATTTCAAATAAATTTGGTTAAGTCTCTGCATCAAAGCACTGGCCTTATAAATTTAAACAACAAAATTATCAAAAGTGACCCACGAGAAGAAAAGCCGTGAGTTCATACATTTATTTTATACCTAAATAACATCATAATCTTAAAGAAAAAACACTCAAAATTTTATTTAAATTTCGTCAATCACCACATTCAAGAAAAACACAAAAATTACCTTACTCGCAGAGACCCTTTGGTTACACAGAATCTGGTATGGACTATAACCTCGACGATACGGTTGTTGCTGGGGACGGTTGCGATTGCAAAGGGTTTTAATTATTTAGCAGTAGGTTATTTGTTTACGAGCGCACTGTGAACTAATGTTTGTAACCTTGAAATCAACGTTGTATTTTTCCGCGAAGAAAAGCGAAGTCTTCTGCAGAGGAAAGCGTGAGGACTAGGTACTTAACACTCAACACTACTCTGGATCTCGATACATATAACCCTAAGGACTGTTACAATAGATTGGCGTTGTGAAGGTTGAACAATTATATAATCCCTTATTGGAATTTTGGAAAATGAAGAGCATCTTTTAACGAGAGTTCTTTTTACACGAGCCTAGTCAACGCTGTTTTGCAGTACCATCTACGTCACCGTAGCAAACAAAAACTGTACGCCTCGATGTCTGAGCTACTACTACTTTAAAAAAATTTACTTGCGGTCACATTGGTTTTTCAGCCCCTTCCACTTCAATTAATCAAAAAAACTTAAACAAGAGTATTTCAGAAAACTGTACAGTAGTAAGGAAAATAAAACTAAAGGGTTAAACAAGAAGAATGTAGAAGGAATTATTAATGAAACTGAAAAGGATATTGGAATAAATGGGTAGAGAAAACGGTAGGGAGGTTGAAAAACGGTAAAGGAGCAGGCGTAGATGAAATCACTGGTAAAATGCTAAGGTATGGAGGTGTAAAGCTTACCAGAAGATTGTGTGAATTTTTTAAGATATGCCTTAAGGATGGAAAAGTGCCGAGGGATTGGAAGAGCGCGATCATTGTACCACTGTATAAGGGTAAGGGGAACAAGAGTGATTGCAGAAATAAGTTTGCTCAGTGTACCTGGTGAAGTACTTGGAAGCATACTGATTGATAGAGTAAGAAAACTACGCAAACTAAGGTTTGAGATGTGCAGGTGACATCATCCCAGGGAGAGGACGTGTTGATCAGGTGGTGGTTGCCCTTCAGAAGGCGATTGAAAGTGTTTAAGGGTAAAAAGGAAACTGTACTGTGCGTTTGTAGGCCTGGAGAAAGCATATAGACAGAGTGAAAAGGGAGAGACTGTGAGAAATATTAAATGAATATGGCGTAAGTAAATGTCTAATAAACGGAATAAGAGCAGCTTGCGAGGGTGAGAGTAAATACTTTAATATTGAGCAAGGAGAGCGGCAAGCCTGTGTGTGTCATCGTGGTTGTTCAATGTACACATGGATAAGCGTGTTAGGTAAGCATGTACCAATATAAATGGTGTAATGGTTGGTGACGTAAATGTACGAGTCCTGATGTACGCAGATGACACAATCTTATTAAGTGACAGTGCAGATGAGTTACAAACTGCTCTGAGGAAATTTGATACAGCCTGTGAGAGCATGGGCCTAAAGGTAAACGTGAACAAAACTAAAATTGTGGTGTTCAATCGGGAAGATGAAAAGGAGAGTACAGTACTTACTCTGCAAAATGAAACTGTGGAACAAGTGGACGAGTTGGTATAATGTTTAAATGTTTTTTTAATGTTTTGGGTAGAATGTTTACTGTAGATGGTACAATGGATGGCGAGATTGGACAAGGGTCAATGTTGTGAAACGAACAATCTATAACGTGTTTGTCCCGTCAGTACTGTATGGAAATGAGACATAGATATGTCAAAAAAAGCACGAAAGAGAAATAAATGCCATGGTATGAGATTCCTGAGAAGTACGTTTGGTAAATGAAAAGGGATAAGATCAAGAATGAGTGTACAATGAAGGAGTGCGACGACGAAAATGATGGATGGACAGGTCTAAAAGTAGTGTACTACGTTGATTTGTTCACATTGACAGAATGAACAACGCAAGATTAACGAAGAAAATATATGTGTGTGAGATTAGAGGTAGGCTGCGTAAAACCTGGCTGAATGTAGTAGAATGTATGATAAAAGGAGGAAAGATAAGGAGTTTTAAAAATAAAAGGACATGTCAGAGAAAAAGTATGAATCGTGTGGAAGGTAGGGAGGTATGCAGAGATAGGAAAGCATGGAGAAGGATTGTGAATCAAAAATAAATAAGAGGCAGGAATTGTTTTGCCTACCCCGTAAGGGTGAAGGTTATGTTATGTTATGTAATTTTAATTTTTACCATATTTTAATTGCAATTAAACAATCACCACTTTAACATTTCAGTTAAGCAAAATGTTACTTCCCGTTCTTCACGCTACCGAGACTATTCTGTTTTTTAGATCCCCCTTTAAGAAAAAAATGACCATACATTGTTTATTTAACTTTATGTAGGTCTTATTTCACTGTACAATAGAAATTTTATTTCATACTCACTAGGGTTATCGTTGTCACAGTTATTATCTTCATATTAGTTGTGAAGTTTTTTTAGCATTAAAGTAAATCTATTTTTTTCAAATATTTGAAATGTTAAGACACAAATTTTCAATTGTTCATTGAATTGTAAAATAAATGTATAACACCATATTATTTTTGATGAAATATCTGTATAGACCAATAAATTGCAAAATACATCCACAACACGAAATAGATTTTAAATAAATACAACGCAATTTTTATAAATTACAAATTACTAAATGTTATTCTGCCATTTTTCAAGATGGTCATCGTTATTTGTTGAGCGACAACCGCGCACGAGTATCAATTCAATACTGAACTCTCCCTTTCTCATAAATTCCTTAAACCAACAAAAGTAATATCCAAGGGTATTACGATCGTTGCAAATTGGCGCCCAACGTGGGGCACGATCGATTGACCGATAAAGAGATAAAGAAGTCTGATAAAGTGTTATAATAAATGAAAAATATTAACTACCAGTGGTGCACCAAAGATTATGAATTCGAAAACAAATTTTTTTTCTGTGTCTATGTATGTGTATGTGTCTGTGTCTGTGTCTGTGTCTGTGTCTGTGTCTGTGTCTGTGTCTGTGTCTGTGTCTGTGTCTGTGTCTGTGTCTGTGTCTGTGTCTGTGTCTGTGTCTGTGTCTGTGTCTGTGTCTGTGTCTGTGTCTGTGTCTGTGTCTGTGTCTGTGTCTGTGTCTGTGTCTGTGTCTGTGTCTGTGTCTGTGTCTGTGTCTGTGTCTGTGTCTGTGTCTGTGTCTGTGTCTGTGTCGTGTCTGTGTCTGTGTCTGTGTCTGTGTCTGTGTCTGTGTCTCGTGTCTGTGTCTGTGTCTGTGTCTGTGTCTGTGTATGTGTCTGTGTCTGTGTTCTGTGTCTGTGTCTGTGTCTGTGTCTGTGTCTGTGTCTGTGTCTGTGTCTGTGTCTGTGTCTGTGTCTGTGTCGTGTCGTATGTTGTGTCGTGTCCTGTGTCGTGTCGTTCTGTGTCCGTGTCCGTATCTGTGTCCGTGTCCGTGTCCTCTCCGTGCCCGTGTCCGTGTCGTGTCGGTGTCGATGTCGTGTCCGTGTCTATCCGTGTCCGTGTCCGTGTCTGTGTCCGTATCCGTATCCGTTTCCGTGTCCGTGTCCGTGTCCCTGCCCGTGTCCGTGTCCGTCTCTGTGTCCGTGTCCGTATCCGTGTCCGTGTCCGTGTCCGTGTCCGTGTCCGTGTCCGTGTCCGTGTCCGTATCCGTGTCGGTGTCCGTGTCCGTGTCCGTGTCCGTGTCCGTGTCCGTGTCCGTGTCCGTGTCCGTGTCCGTGTCCGTGTCCGTGTCCGTGTCCGTGTCCGTGTCCGTGTCCGTGTCTGTGTTTGTGTCTGTGTCTGTGTCTTGGTTGATTCAGTTTTACATTCGAAAAAGTTTAGAAATTATTACATTACCAGTGGCGCAAATGAAGTTACATTTTTAATATTATATAGCAGGTTACACAGGTAGGTTTAGTTTTATTGTTTTATGGGATTAAGGTGAGGTTTTAAAGTGAAGATTTTATTTTCATCCAAGAAAGCCAAGATATATTAACAGCAGGAGTGCCCAACAGAAAACAGATGAATCAATGATGATGGACATGATGTATATGTTATTAGCCGAAATGGTAGAGAGCAAAAAGAAAATGGAAGAGTATAGAAGCAAAACAAGTAGATAGCCAGGAGAAGGTAGAAAAGCTAATCGAGAAGAACTAAATCTAACCAAGAAGAATTAAAGTAATGTTCAATCGAAGAAATGGGGCATCAAGTAGAACTGATGTGTAAGGAAGAAATCAAATAGCCAAAAGACAACACAACTGTACATAGAGGATATAAAAATGACACAAGTTGAAGTAGGAAATGAGTACGCTAGAGCTCAAATAGGCCGCACAATAGGCGAGATAGGATGTAAAATAGAAGAAAACGAAGAAAAAGTGTTAGAATACAAACAAAAGATTACTAAAAATGAAGAAGCTATTATCACTTTGGCAGAAAAATTGTATGAAGGAGAACAAACTGGAGGAAAAGAAAGGACAACAGTAGTATATAGATTAGAACGACCAAAAGAGTTTGATGGAAATATAAGGACCATCCACCCGATGAATTTTATAGAGACATTAGAAAACTACCTGAACCAAGCGGAAACCAGCGAAGGAGCAAAAGAAGAGCAGTAATGGACTTACTAGAAGGCAACGCCTAGGCATGGGCAGAATTACAACGTTTTGATTAGACGGATTTTGCTCAATTTCAAGAAGATTTTATTAAACAATTTTGTTCGAAATCAGTATAGGAAAATATGTGGACCACGTTGGTTTTGTGTCAGCAAGACTATATATTTACAACCACCAATTGAAGAAGAACATCTAGTAGAAACTTTAATTAGACATTTTCCCAGAGAATGTTTTAATTGCATCGGGAGCAAAGACCATTGACCAACTAACAAACATTTTGGAAAGAATACAATCAGCAAATTAGGAAGATAGATCTACAGGATTTTACAACCGCAGGAACGATTACAATCGGGAAAATACTAGACCAAACAACGATAGGACAGATAATAGGAGAAATTTGAACTTCGCGAATTACCACAGAGGTAGAGGGGTCCGAGAAGAAGAGTGGCGATGATGAGGACCAGGAGAGAGTCACTACCACCAATACATGACAATAATAGAAAACGAAGAGGCAGTGAACATTCAGGAGAGAAAAGAGAGATCGCCGTCACTCACGCCATCGAAAATCTAAGGGAGTCGAGTCGAGAAGCTCCACTCGCCTCGCAAGGAACTTATAAAGAGGAGCTGTATAGATTTTCGTAGAACTTTTTGTTGTGTCTATTGCTTCTTCCGTATTTAGTCATTTGTCCATCTTCTTTTTGTAGTTTGTTGATTATGTTGGTATTGCCATTTATTTTCCTTTTCATAACTTAACAAGACTTTTGTTTTCGTATACAGTTTTTTCTATTATCTTTTCGTTAAATTTTATGTCTTGTTTAATGTTCTTTTTTACTTTCTTATTACTTCAACAAATTCCACCGTTCCTCTTTTGTTTTGGCTGGTCAGTTGGTTTCTAATTTCTATTAAATTTTTTGTTTCTTTGCTTCCCTTGTTCTTATCTTTATTTTTCATGTTTGTCACATTTGTTCCAGCTTGAATAACAGCTCTTATCTTCTTGTGTATGTTATCTATTGTTTCTTCTTTCTTTACTTGATTGTACCATTGTGTCCGTCTCAGTTCTTGTTGGTATTCTCTTTTGTACTCTGTAATGGTGTCTCTATCTATTCCATTCGTTTTTGGTCTTATGAGCTTTTGTCGTTCTTTTTGTGTATTTATCCTAAACTCGGTTCTCACCAATCTATGGTCGCTTTGCGTTAGGAATTTATTTCTAACTGTGGCGTCTGTTATTATATGTTTATTGGATGATATGACGAAATCTATTTCATTTTTGGTCTTGTCGTCGGGCTGACCCACATCCATTTCCTTCCCTCTCTCTTTTTAAAGAAAGTGTCCATTATAAATCTGACCTCTGTCGTTTCTGTTTTTATTCCAAAGTTCCTAGCGATCCTTCATTTTCTTCTCTTTTCCTATCTTCAATGATTAAGTAATGGTGGGTTTTGTTTTTGTCTATTACATTTGGCATATCTTTATAAAAGCTTTCCACTTCTTCGTCTTCGTAATTCGATGTCGTAGCATATACCGGTATAATTTTCAGTTTATATCTTTTGGATATTTGCAGTATGATGTAGGCTACTCTTGATCATATTGTTTGCATTTCTGTTACTTTCCTGCTATTCGTTTGTGTACGAGGAATCCAACTCCAACAATGTTATTATTGTTTTATATAATATATTGCAATAGTATAATATGTTGCCTGTTTCTTGTCTGGTGCATTTTTCCTCTGTTCTTTGATTTCTCCTAGTACTATGATGTCCCACTTTACGGCTTTACTAGCAATAAATAACCTTCTAACTTACAAACAAAAATGCGAACTTTAAATTCACCTCTTAAAATTTAGATATATGGCATACGCCATTTTTAAATAACCAAAAACTTAAAAATAAAATACTCAACGTAGTCTATCGTCACCAACGACCAAAGTAGAAATACAATAATAAAGAAAACAATAAAATCTCACCGGAAGAGTCACTAAATAATTACGTAAATGTGATGCAAGTGTATATTTCAAAAAACAACACTTTCCTAATCGCCAATTAGAACAGAATTTTCAAATAAACAACAAACAAATTTACAATAAAGCATTTAAAAGTTTAAACTTATACAAAAGTATGAGACGGGGAGGTAGGATCAGTACCAGATGCACAAGACTGTTTCGTCGAAACGAACGCCTAACTACTCTACGTGACAGGAAATCTCACTTCTTACCACAAGTTCAATCTTCTTCAATATTCAAAATTTTAGTTCCAAAGCTGACATCTGAAGCAATAGTTACTACTTCAATTAAGCTCAACGAAAACTTATCACCCAACCGTTATTCGATAGCAATCATAATCTTAACCCCTTCACGATTATTTTCCCCTAAAGGATACCAGTGCATTGGGAAAACTAGACAAAGGTTCAATACGTATGGCCTCCTTCTATAATATCACAACACGTTTTATATGCTCACACGATGGCAAAGTCACGTAGGCGAGATTTTAGCGAGTATTTGTCATTAGTTTCGAAACTATAAGTTATTCATTAATGCCAAACGTCTGAAATTTAGTGTAGTTCAAGGAAATGAACGTGATAACGCATAAATTTTGAAAGCTTTTAAATTGTAACGTTTTTCTTTACGTATTTTAGATACTTAAAATTATTGCAAATGGTAATCGCATTTAGAATCCTTATTTTGAGAACGAAATAAAGTTTTTGGTTTGTTGATCAGGTTTAGATTGGAGTTTTAAATTCAAATTTCGTTTACGCATTGACGTCGATAGATGGTGAAATTCCTTTACTAAGTTAGAGAATTAATATGTCGTATTAATAGTTGTTATTTGTATGTTATAATAATTATTGTCATTAAAACTGCATTGTTGGAAAATCATATGTCGTATTAAAATTGTTATTTGGTATTTAAACGTAGTTCAGTGACAAGCTGACACGAATTTCAGATCAGATCAGATCTTTAAACAAAGGGTTTTGCGTTTAAATACGAGATTTTAGAGCTCATTGTTGAGAAAACATCATCAAAGTTTGGGTGATTACAATGATAACCGGCAGCTTGTTTTTTATGGTGCCATTTTTCAGTTCGGCTCACGAATTTCAATTCGTGTTTGGCGAAATTTAAGATTTAAGTAATAAATGGTTAGGATTGGTTAATTAAGATGTAAGGGGATTAAAATTGAAGATGGCTGAAATTAAAAAGATGCGTGTTGGTGTGGTCAGTCTACCGATTGACTTCATAATTACGTTACTTTAGAATCTAATCCTCTCTTAAAGTGACTTATTACTAAAATCAACATAGCAAATGCTCAAATCGAGATATACTCATTAGTCATTATGTTAAAGCTTTCATTAAATAATAAACTACTTCAAAGAAATACCACTGCAAAGTTGAGCAAATAAAATGAAATGTAACTCTTAAATAAAATTTCTAAAGTCTTACATTGGAATAATTCAAATCCATAACTTCAAATTAATTATGCCACTTTAACGTTGTAAATAAACAAAGAAAATGTAACTCTTAAACTTAAAATTTCATAGTCTGATTTGGAATAATTACCATGACACAAGTTCCAAATATTACCCAAATTTATCTATTTGATACCTAATCTTTAACTTTCTATTAATATCAGAATAGACAAAGATATTCGAACATCTAAACCTTACAAATCGCAGTACGATTTTATATAACACAACGCAATAATGAAACATGATTCCTAAAGCACAAGTCACGAAATAGTTTACTTAGAGAATATGCTTCTATAGTATTGAATTGGAACCTGTCTGAATTTAATTGTTTCTAAATTTAAGAATTTAAACCAAAAGGCATATTTCATTCGGTTACTAATAGTACAACAAACATATTTATTTAAATTATTACCACTACAATTATTAAAGTTGAAAAATATGTAGTTTATTTCCTACCACAGCAAAATAGTCTAATCGAACTTCCTTAAATCTTTCTCACAACAATATATAAACATTCAATCGCCACTCAGGTCATGATTGATGGAAACCATAACCTTTAATTCTTAAATTTATGTTTACAAAATAAACTTTAATAAACGGCGGAACTTAAACCAAACCATGTAATGAAATCTTCGTCTGGTTAACGTTACTACTTCACAAATATAATTTGATTTACAACTAACTTTACCTGTACTCTTAACTATTAAAGGTGGCACTGTATACAGCAAATTTGTACTGACTGACCTTTTGAATTAAATAATTAATTACCGTATTGATCAGTTATTTTTGGGTTATTGAGTCAATGGTTTTGATGTTTTATTATCGCAATTTTACCCTTTAGTATAAAGCTTAAGATTTTATTGACGGCCACACAACTGAGCTATGTCGTATTTGGTCTGTAAAGAAGGTGGTTTAACGCGCTTCCTCACGCTTTCAACCGAGTGCCGGTTACAAACGTCTGACTCGACGGTAACCCATCCACCGACTTCTTCACAATTCGCCATCTTACATTTCAAGAATCCTATACAATCCCTTTACTGAAAAATCATAATTCGTGCGATGAAGACGAAGTAAATGATATTCATCATTCCACCTCTCGCAACTTCGTAAAACGTATTTACATGTAACAAAATATTTTCATACAACTCCATTTACATTGAAAAATAAAACAAGTAACTAATAAATACAAAATCTACATTACCTTAGCTTTTAATCGTTATACGTAAAAAAAATTAAGTATCACGTCGGGACATAAAATTTTTCCCAGACTTGATAACTATATACAATAATTGCTACAAAAAAATAATTCTCGATTATGCAATTTCCCTTAATTAATTTACTAAAAAATCAAAAAGCAATCACCAAAGGATTATCCCATATCTACTAAAATAAAAACTACTTTCCATAATTCTTTTACTACGTTAAACCACAAGCAAGCGTAAACAATATATAATCGTAATTTTTAACCTTAATATTTAAAAAAATCATTAAATTGAATATCTAATAATTTACTACAACTTCCATAAATCTAGTAACGCAAACTCAATTTCACATGCTGACTAAGAACCAGTGCTTTCCAAACTTCACTCATAAATTCACCTAAATTTCCAACAAGTTCTTACAACAAAATTCTAATTTTCTATTATAAAGTCTACACACGGTAACAATGTTTTGCAATTATTCATTCCAACTTCTCCAGTTACTTGAGTAGTGTTAACTAGAAGCTGTTCAAACGTTTGAGGATTGTCAACGTAAACTCTTTCCTTCAAATAGCCCTATAGCAAATAATCTAGCTGTGTGAATTTACACGACCTAGATGGCCTATTAGCTCTTCTAGAAATAATTCGATCTCCATACCTCTTCCTAAAAGATTCGGTGTTTCATACACCGTATGGCACGTGGTACAGTTCTACTGGAACCACTGATTCTGGATATCTATACCTTCCAGTTTGTTCCAGAAAAAATTCGTTATCATTGTCCTGTGTAAAGTTTTTATCACAGTAACCCTCTTAGATAAACTCTATTTTATAAGCTTTAAATGGACATCTTTCTTTAGTATGTTATTCAGACTCGATGTTGTAATGTTGATTTGCTGTCAGCGATTACGAAGTGACATTTTTGGGTTTAATCAACACTAGCCCGTACCGCAGATGCGTTTTGTTGTTGTGTAACACCACGGCTATAAGCACGTTATCTGTTGGTCTTTACTGACCCAAATCGTCCAAATTTCTTAATTCTCAATAAATTTAACAGATAGTGTCAGATCTCTTCCAAAATGCATACGGCATCTTATTGTAGTTTAAAGAATACATTTACAATTTTGGTAACAAGTTTGCGCAATAGATATGCGTTCTTCGAAGGACAGTCGAAAAGTTTTTACTTGACATATGCTACTATAGAATCACACAATGAAGATCGGTAATTTAAATCCGAATGCCAAAATTGGACACCCTTTAGCAGTGTACTATTATGCAAGATAGTATCCTTGATTCTTACACTTTGACAGTTTTAACTGTCATTTATGTCATGAACATTTTTTTCCTTACAAAATTATCTTATATTTATCTTCAAACATGAGTGACCAAGGAATTTCGACCGCTTTTTCATACATGTTATTAGGATTTGCCGGTGGATTTTGTACTCGGGAATATCACTGCAGTGTATGTAATATAAAATTAGCTTGTATTAGCTTTGGACTCGTAACATTAAACGCTTGCTTAGGCGTTTGCTATTGGTGTAAGAATAGTTATCGGTAAATACTATAATTTATAGTATACGTATGTTTCAGTACACAAAGTGGAAGGATCGATGTTAGAAAAAACATTCAATTTCACAACCACTCTAAGAAATTTGATTGTTTTGCCATTTATCGTTACCCAAGTATGGCTGGATTATGGTTATGAAGAAGAATTAGCTGAGTTTCATTCTTTAATTTGCCTAGTTCCATTTCACCTTTACTTAGCTAATAAAACAAATAATGCTCTCACCGATATTGTGGTTGCAGTTAATGCAACTTCTTTGGGTATTGTTTCAGCAATGAATAAGAGTCTTTATGGGTTCTGTGCTGCAGGATCATACATGTGTACTCATTTTCTGTTTCGTGGGGGACACATGGATTTTGATGAAAATTCAATAACAGATTTACAGAATTATGGTTTAATTTGTTTTGCTTATTACGCTCTCATGTGTCTACAGAAAAGAAAGATGTATTAAATCCAAATTAATCCAAAGTGTGCCTATTTGCTAAACAAATACATTGATGTATGGTCCTCTGTTTTTTGATGTCTAATTTCTGATAATAAAAGAAAATATCTTCCTCGAGCTTAATTATTGCTTGAAACAGTTAGAGAACGCTATTATTCAAATAAATTAGCTTGCGATATACGTTGTGTGGTTTCATATGACCAGTATGTATTTTCAGAAAACCAAAACGATCTAATATCGCCTAATTATATCCTTTTAATTACGGTAATTCTTTAAACAAATAATTATTAGATACAGTTTGTTTACCGATGGGTTAATACTTTAACTGTTACAAGAATAATCAACACTAAGTACTATAAGTGCCTTTAACAGCGGATTGGTCGTCTAGTTCTGTAGGGAAGGTCGTGGGCGTTAGTAAGTCGCTAACACCTTTCTGTTATCGTGTATTAATCCAAAATCTGTGGAATAGGTCGAGGAAACGCCACTATAGTTAAAAAACGTTCATAAGCTGTTGTTCGTTTTCGGACGACTATATTGCACAAAAATAGCTCACACGGTATAGTTGCAAGGTCGTAATTATAATCAAAATCCTTCCACTTCACTTTAGTGTTATGAACTAGGCTTTATTTAATGCCAAACATAATAAATAGACAAATTAATTTAGAAAGCGTAAACGTTTAAATACAGCAGGTTTACACTTTGAAATGGCCAGTCCTATGGTACATTAAAGCAGCAAACTAACGGCTAGTTCTGATCTTTTAATATGTTGTTAGACCACTGCCAGTAGTGTATATCTAAGTTTGCAGCTTCGAAAGCCCTGTGCCAACTTCGTAATTTTCGCATTTTTTTCACTCTACCTCCTAAACTATGCGTTTTTCATAAAACAGCAGTCCTCCAAAAATTGGCATTTTTGTCCAAAAAAGTGAAATGTTAAGAGTTGGTGAACTTCCGGCTTCAAAATCGGGGAAAATGCTCATTTTACGGGTAAAGTCATAGGGAGAGATTTTGTAGCGAACGTAATTAGCTTTAATTTAAGCACAGGATGACGTCTGTTGCCCAATAATCTCCTCACAATGTTAATCAATAAAAAAACCGGTAAAACTGCATTTTTCGCAAATTTTCTCTGTTGAGTTCTCACGACGGTTTAAGAGTAATTTGAAAGGAAAACTCATGTACATCCACAAGAAATATATATTTAGCCTATTAATAATGTATTTACAATGTAAACAAATCAACATTTTTATTTATTATATATACGGGATGTCCAGAAACTCTACGGACAAACTTTGCGTAGTAATTTTAGATCCAAAAATAAGAAAAAAAGTTCATATAAACCCAGGTCCGGAAACGCTTCGTTTAGGACTTATAGGGTGTGAAAAAATTTTATTTTCCTCGGTTTTATGGCGATATTTTGCGAACAAATTTGAATATGGTCCTGAGATTTGGAGCACGGTGGTTTTTGTGGTCGAGAAACTTAAATATTTTATTGATTTTGATGCTGCTTGCAGAGGGCGCCATCTACAGTGGTATGCTAAAAGTTAATTGGCCTTAACTTTTTTACCACCCGGTATATTGACGTTCCGTTGGAATTAGTTTGTTCCCTTTTCAGTTCTAAGCAAAAAAGGTATACTTGGTCGATGCCTCTCAAATCAACCGTTTTCGAGATATTAGTTGATGAACAGTTCAATTTAATTCCCTATAATCCTTAGCTAATTGGAATTAAAAATCAAAGTAACGTATGCTTGCATTTTTATTTTAACTTTGAATTTAAGAACGAAATTGAAGAAATAAATAGTAAAACTAAAAAAATAAATGTTACAAGAGGTGTTCCACATGATAACCGTTTGTTTCGATACATAATCTCACTCGTTTTGATAATGAACGGCGAATCCCTGAACATACTCCCACATTATTTCTGAAGGTATCGCAGGCATCTACAGTGGTATGCTAAAAGTGAATTGCCTTAACTTTTTTACCACCCGGTATATTGACGTTCCGTTTGAATTAATTTGTTCCCTTTTCAGTTCTAAGCAAAAAAGGTATACTTGGTCGATGCATCTCAGATCAACCGAGGAAAATAAAATTTTTTCACACCCTGTAGGTCCTAAACGAAGCGTTTCGGGACCTGGGTATATATGAACTTTTTTTTTATTTTTGGGTCTAGAATCACTACGCAAAGTTTATCCGTAGAGTTTCTGGACACCCCGTATATACATATATATATATATATATATATATATATATATATATATATATATATATATATATATACATATACATATAGGTATGGCAAAATATTATCGTGGGTCTGACTTATAATAAGTAAAACAAAGACAGTACAATCAGTTCACGTGCTAAGTGAGGTAGTTAATTGCTGCTGTCAACCATAATTGAAAGTCAGTATTTTTGCAAGTCCGACACAATACTCATGTATTCCACTGAAGAAACAATACAGATTATTAAGTGGTATTATTCAGGAAGCACTGCACAAGAAATAATGGGCAGGATTGCTTTTTCCTTTGAAGACAGGCCAATTCCATCAGAAAGTGCGATTATGCGTACAGTATGTAAATTTGAAAGATGTGGATGTTTAAATAATTGTAGAAAACGCAGCAGCATTGATGGTAATGATGGTGAGCATCCTGGTCGTAACTTATACGAAGAGCGCGAACTCCAACCAATTGCAGTCTGTAGTTTAGCGGACACTAATTTCCCGTGCAATAGTACAAAAATTGCTAAAGAAATGAATATTGAACCAAGAACAGTTCGCAATATCTTGAAAAGGAATAAATACCGTTGCTAAAAGTTGAAAACTGCACAAGAAATTTTTCCAGAAGATCATCAAAAGCGTATGGAATTTTGTAAAGATATGATGAAGCGGGCTAATGAAAACGAAAGATTTATTGAAAATATTTTGTTAACCGACGAGTATTCTTTTAACTTACATGACCATCACAATCCATCTGTCGCTGTTGGTTACTCACCTCGGGAAACAAACACATTAGTATTCCCTACTTTTAGGCAATTTTTCCATGGCCTCCGCGATCGCCAGACTTAACTTGCCTCGATTTTGATTTATGGGGGCGCTTAAAGGACATTGTGTTTCGGACTCAATCTACTATTAGAAAAGATATGAAAAACTGGAATCGTAACGCAATACGTAACATACCGAGAGCCGAATTTGAAGCTGCAGTTTTGTCTACCCATAAGAGGCCACAGCAATGCACAGAGTGATGGTCAGCATTTCGAGCACTTACGGGGGCATTAAAAACCTTCCTCCTTTAATTCGGTCTTTTTAGGGCCACAACTTACATAATAGAAACAACTCCAGAAAAATATAGTTAAAAAAAATAAAAATTTAAGGGATTTTCGTATAAAGCCTTCTTTGGCGGATATTTTAGGTTTGGAACAAGATATCGAGATGCGGTTTTCGAGAGCTTGTTTAGACATCATTTAGCTAATTGTTCATGAAGAAAAAGTCATACCAATGCATTTAATTTTTTGTGAAAATTAACCGTTTCTGTCAGAATGTCGGACAAAGCAAATGTTATAACATTTGTAGCCCAAGAATAGCTCATTTCAACGCGCCCAAGTTTGTTAAAATCGGCTTAGCCGTTTCGAAGATACAGGGGATTATTTAAGGAAACCTTTGAATACTCCACATCACTTTATCTTTAGACATACGTCAAAAAGTGCCAAACAAAAAAAGTTCATATTATCCTCGACTTTAAAGATCAGTTATTTTTCATTAGGTTAATATAGCAGAATTCACAGAAACATCACTTTTTTAGATTAAAGATTGCAGTTACGCCTGCTAGCGCCATTTCAGAAACTTGAAATTATTTTCCAGGTTTTGTATTGGCCGTTTTAGTAATAACTTTTTGCGCAAGCCTCTACGATGGTTAGTTTCCCAGATACAGTACCTCGCATCCTTAGTTGGCGCCCTGTATATGTAAGTATGTTTATATATATATATATATATATATATATATATATATATATATATATATATATATATATATATATATATATATATATATATATATATATATATATATATACAGGGTGTCCAGTTTAAGATGAAATGCATGGGGATATTGGAAACCGTTAGAGATACGAAGATGGTTAAATGGAGAAAAAGTTGCGTCATTATATGCCCAAGAAGTAACCATGGTTACATGTCAAAAATCCTTCCATTTACTAGACACAGGGTGATAACTGAAAATATGCGTTTTCTAAAATCACTATATCTTGTTTCTTGCAAGAGATACATCCACGATTTTTGCAGGATGGGGTAACAGGTAGCGAGGATTTCAAAATGATTTTGAAAAAATCTAGGCCTACTAGATTTTGAGATAATGCACGCAACTTTCGATTTTCTTATGGACGCCATATTGGATTTTTGCATTTTGAATTCTTCATAAAAATGCTTTTCAACCATATATCATATGTTTATAATCTGCCAATGAGAAAGTGTCAAATTACACAATTAAATTTATATCAAAGCAACCTTGACATATTATGTATTTTAATTAAATGAAAATTAATCTACAAATTAAACTAACTATTGAGAACAATATTATTGATTATTAACATAAATCATAATAATAAAAGTGACAAAAAACACCAAAAATAAAATTTAATATTATACTGAATTTTACTATTAATTAATCAAATGCTCGAATAAACCTCCATTCTCTTGCAATAATTGAATAGATGGTTGATTGGCAAAGGCCTAGTTTGATATAAATTTAATTGTGTAATTTGACACTTTCTCATTGGCAGATTATAAACATCTGATATATGGTTGAAAAGCATTTTTATGAAGAATTCAAAAATGCGAGATGATAAGGAACTCTTGTGCTAACTCGATGCAGATGGTGTTTGCAGGAGAATGAAGGTTTATTCGAGCATTTGATTAATTAATAGTAAAATTCAGTATAATATTAAATTTTATTTTTGTTGTTTTTGTCACTTTTATTATTATGATTTATGTTAATAATCAATAATATTGTTCTCAATAGTTAGTTTAATTTGTAGATTAATTTTCATTTAATTAAAATACATAATATGTCAAGGTTGCTTTGATATAAATTTAATTGTGTAATTTGACACTTTCTCATTGGCAGATTATAAACATATGATATATGGTTGAAAAGCATTTTTATGAAGAATTCAAAATGCAAAAATTCAATATGGCGTCCATAAGAAAATCGAAAGTTGCGTGCATTATCTCAAAATCTAGTAGGCCTAGATTTTTTTCAAAATCATTTTTGAAATCCTCGCTATCTGTTACCCCCATCCTGCAAAAATCGTGGATGTATCTCTTGCAAGAAACAAGATATAGCGATTTTTAGAAAACGCATATTTTCAGTTATCACCCTGTGTCTAGTAAATGGAAGGGATTTTTGACATGTAACCATGGTTACTTCTTGGGCATATAATGACGCAACTTTTTCTCCATTTAACCATCTTCGTATCTCTAACGGTTTCCAATATCCCCATGCATTTCATCTTAAACTGGACACCCTGTATATGTATATATATATATATATATATATATATATATATATATATATATATATATATATATATATATTGGATTTATAAAATCTATTGATATTAAAGTTCATTACTATTATTCTTAAGATAATTAAGTCCATTAGACGTGTGATAATGCAACACCGTTTGTTCGGGCAGCTTTTGCAAGATTAAGATGCTGAGTACACGGGCTGAGCGAAGTCATTGATCACTTATAGTTTGCAGATTTGGGATTTATCACTGATATAACAATAAAACTGAATGAGTTGAACCTGGAAATGCAAGAAAAATCTCGTCCTGTTGCGAAAATGGTTTAATCGGTCATACATTCAAAATCAAACTGAGTCTATGGAAATCCCATTTACTGAGAATGTCCTAAACAAAGAAAATTTTGGTCACATGAATGTATGTGTAGAATATATCGAAACTACTTCGTTTGTCTCATAATTGGATACACTTTTGAACGAATTTATTTCTCGTTTCCAACAATTTAAAAACTTTAAGCCTATTTTACAATTCATAATTTACCCATTTGCAGAAGATAATGTTTCAAAAGACCAAAAAGTATTTTGGCATAGAAAAAAACAAGAATTAGAGCTGGAAATAATAACCATAAAGAACGACGTGAGCCTGAAATTATACATGAGGGACGAAAACGTGTGGTTGAAATTTGCCTAAATTATTTTTTCCGAATATTAGGATTTTAAAATATTATAGTAGAATTCTAAATTAAAACGTTGTTACCGGGAGTTGTTATTTTAAAACTGTTGTCGTAGTTTCCAAAGAAATTAAATTTCATGATGGTAAAAACGGTTTTAAGAAACATAATATGTATGGGTATAAATTTTGTTGTGTTACCTTGGTTGATAACGAAAGGTTCAGTCGCGTTTAAATATTTCTGCACTTTTTGGAGATAACCAGTTCATTTATGTATTGAATTCATTGTTGGAGAGTAGAAAATTTATTTAAATAACAGGGTCTCTTACTGAAAACAGAATATATGCGCGTCTCGTTTCTAGATATCACGTCTGTTTCTTTCCTGGGAATTATCCACTATGCAATTTTGGTATGGAGGATTTTTATGCAACGATTAAAAAGGGTGACGTGATCTTGTGGGGAAAGGGAAGCTTTGCTTTTCGTTAGTCAGTCGAAGTCAAGCTGTAGAAACAAGAGATTGAACGCTGAGCGCGTGATGTGATCTTTGTGCGTATTGAATTTACTTATATTCTACCGGAGTTATTGAAGCTATCGTGGGGAAATCTTTCCCGTTCACCTAGTGTGGGTCTTAAACAGTATTCAACCATCCCGGGAACCTTGTTTGTGGTGTTTTGATAGCCAGAACTGCCATTTTCGTGTCCATTGAAGAGAATTACTGTTAATTTTGGTGATATTTCCACATATTTGGGTTAAATCGCGCTTTTGCGGATTCTTATATCGTAAGCTCACTATATTTATTTTGAACCACGAAGTTACACCCGCTGCACCAGTATAAAGAACAACGGACGTTTTGTAAATAAATTAATGTTCATATGTATTAAACCAGTTATTAATGACCTGGTTTTGATTTAAATATTTTCGCCACTAAATTTGTGTTAATATAATTTGTAAAGAGTAGCATCGTTGAAATTTGATTATTGATATCCACAGATCAATTACCAAAAGGGCCCATTGCATGAGAATTACCTATACCGCTGTGCAAATGAAAGGGGAAATATATATATATATACAGGATGAATGAGACCGCCCCTATCATTTTTTTTTTAAAGAACGGTAAGTCGTAGAGAGTTGGCACCATATGTTGACAGAGGTATTGTTGAAAAGATCGTTAAAAAGGAGAAAGTTTTATAGAAAAATTAATTTTATTACTCCCGCCCCCTATAAGTAATATTCGACTAAAATTATTAGCTTTGAAATGCACTGTTAACAAACAAAATTGAAAAGTCGGATTTTATCGAATTAGACAATAATACAACTGTTCAAAATGTCTTCCATTTCCTAGTAAACACTACATGAGCTGTTCTGCTTACACTATCAGTCGCTCTAAGTACTTGTTCAACATACCACGTTCTAGCACATTTTACCGGAAATAGATAAAAAAAGATCAATGTTACCAATAAGTTCTTTCCTTAATTTTTTAAAATAATCAAGATTACTAACAAGTAAAATGTATTTATTTACGGTACCACCCTCAAGCGGTAATCAACCAAGCTAACCCGTTAACATCAAATAATAAGTGTAGACACCGGCAGAAGTGTTGTGAAAGTCCCATAGGTGGCACTACCATGTCAATTTGACTATATAATTTCTTTTAGTACAGTAAATGCAGAGAACTTGTTGATCAAGTTATATCGAATTTAAAATCGATTTTTGCACGTTACAAATAATAGTAATGATAACAATAATTAATGCCAGGGGGTAGGATCATCGAAACGGACTACCACGGGGATTGGTGCCATACCCGAGCCCCAGGAAAGTGGTACTTGCATCACTGAGGAGTAACCCCATGTATCTTGTCCTAAGGGTTAGTTTTCTGGACAGCAGAAATGAATATTAATGTTATGCATTGTTAATACACAGCTACACAACTAGAAACAGTACAAACCTGCTATTGACTAAAACAATACAGACTATTTACAGAGCTTGCACAAACAATCACACTCCACAGATTAATAGACAAAAAACGAGTTATACTATCTAACAGAGGATTAACGGACAGACAAGTACAAACTACCAAAGAACAAGTATCATTTGAGCTAGACCGAAATACCAATAATCCACACCAGCAAATCAATCAATCCCAACAACCGGAACCAGAACACCCGAGGTATATACACAATCCGTAAACACCAACATACCCACACTGCATATAATCGCACAAATACACACTCAAAACACAAATACCACACAAATAATTACTCACACCGACGTACAACACGACATAGGCAAAGAAATACAAGCAAACATTGTTAAATGGAAGAATATTCACTCGGTAAACAGAGCACCGCTACAAGGAACAAAAACACAATATCATACAAGTGTGCGTGCGAGCTCACGTGCATGCATACGTTGGTGTGTGCTTGCGTGTGAGGGTACGTGTGTGCACGCTTACGTGCGTGCGTGCATGTGTATGCGTATGTGTGTGTATGTGCATGAGGGCGTGTGTACGTGCATGCTTGCTTACGTGCGTGGGTGTTTATGTGCGTGCGTGCGCGTGTCTGTGTGGATGTATGTTGGTATCTACGATAACTCCAGAACATCGGATATGTACTTCAAATTTGATATTTAAGCTTGTTTTTATTTGTCCTGGAGCTGATTAAACCCCATGGGGGGTTGATTCGGAGCAATTTTTGGTTTATATCAAGTATTTCTGAAACAACTGTATCTTTCAAAGATATACAAATACCATCATATACACCTTGAACATACTGATTAATTATGTTCTATGCAATTTTTTGACACAACGCGTAATTTAGCGCAAAGATAGGTAGCATAATTATCCTAAAACAACTTGCTTACCTTTATGTCGAATAAAACACAGGTGAATCAGTAAATTAAAGCCTTGTTCCGACGTCTTCTGTAAAACTTTAAAATATTTGCAGTAGTCACAATAAAAGGACGTGCTAATGGAGACCAGCCGATCGGTCATCAATCTTATTTAATCCACCTTTAGGTTACGTTAAATCTCCATGAAACTATCTTAAAATAAAATTATAGTAAAAAAAACAGAATGGATAGCAAATAATCTAATATAGAAAACTCATAATTGTTAAGTTCAAGCTTTCATCAAAAAAAGAAGATAATTGAACATTGCCGCTGTAAAGTTGCATAAATAAAAACCTCCATAAAACAAATAAATCACTCGGTAACTTGAACGTAATCAAAAATTTGGTACCACGTAAATAATAACAACGTGATGACAAAAGAATGAGGTCACGTATATTCTTATACTCAGTAACGAAATTCCCAAATTTAATAACGCTATTCGCATAGTATGATATTAATAAAAATTAAAATAAACTATCAGAGTATTGATACAGTTGTCAAAACACATTCAATTTACTTCCTGAAGGGAGTAAAGCGCAGCCTTTCTTATGTAAAATCTAATAGTTAAATCAGGACAACTCTTGCAAGGTTCAAATTCCCAAAGTCATCTACCTTAAGTACCTTAAATTTTAATTAATTACTTAAAGGAATAACAATAACGTCGAAAATATAAATTTCACGCATTTTTGTAATATAAATTTAGGTATACATTGTTCAGAATAAAATAAAAATAACGTACAGTGGGTAAAGATACGATACACGGGTGAATACACTTTTGTAAAGATTATCTTAATCGCCTAAAAGGCTTTTATGCATAACTATACAAGAAAGAAAGCGTATTCATGCGCCTGACAAACATAAATCAAACAACTTGATTACTAGCACCACCTAGAAAAATAATCGTAAACAAGTATTTACCTCAATTTCGTACAAAATGATCTTTCTGAAATTTCCCTTTCATTTGCACAGCGGTATAGGTAATTCTCTTGCAATGGGCCCTTTTGGTAATTGATCTGTGGATATCAATAATCAAATTTCAACGATGCTACTCTTTACAAATTATATTAACACAAATTTAGTGGCGAAAATATTTAAATCAAAACCAGGTCATTAATAACTGGTTTGATACATATAAACATTAATTTATTTACAAAACGTCCGTTGTTCTTTATACTGGTGCAGCGGGTGTAACTTCGTGGTTCAAAATAAATATAGTGAGCTTACGATATAAGAATCCGCAAAAGCGCGATTTAACCCAAATATGTGGAAATATCACCAAAATTAACAGTAATCCTCTTCAATGGACACGAAAATGGCAGTTCTGGCTATCAAAACACCGCAAAAAAGGTTCCCGGGATGGTTGAATACTGTTTAAGACCCACACTAGGTGAACGGGAAAGATTTCCCCACGATAGCTTCAAAAACTCCGGTAGAATATAAGTAAATTCAATACGTTCCAAGATCACATCACGCGCTCAGCGTTCAATCTCTTGTTTCTACAGCTTGACTTCGACTGATTAACGAAAAGTAAAGCTCCCCTTTCCCCACAAGATCACGTCACCCTTTTTAATCGTTGCATAAAAATCCTCCATACCAAAATTGCATAGTGGATAATTCCCAGGAAAAAAACAGACGTGATATCTAGAAACGAGACGCGCATATATTCTGTTTTTCAGTAAGAAACCCTGTTGTTCAAATAAATTTTATCTACTCTCCAACAATCAATTCAATACATAAATGAACTGGTTAACTCCAAAAAAGTGCAGAAATATTTCAACGCGACTAAACCTTTCGTTATCAACCACGGTAACACAAAAAAAATTTATACCCATACATATTATGTTTCTTAAAAACCGTTTTTAACAATCATGAAATTTAATTCCTTTGGAAACTACAACAGTTTTAAAATAACAACTCCGGTAACAACGTTTTAATTTAGAATTCTACATATAATTTTTAAAAAATCCTAATATTCGGAAAAAATAATCTACTGAAAATTTCAACCACACGTTTTCGTCCCTCATGTATAATTTCAGGCTCACGTCGTTCTTTGTGGTTATTTTTTTTCTATGCCAAAATAGTTTTTGGTCTTTTGCGAAACATTATCTTCTGCAAATGGGTAAATTATGAATTGTAAGATAGGCTTAAAGTTTTTAAATTGTTGGAAACGAGAAATAAATTCGTTCAAAAGTGTATCCAATTATGGGACAAACGAAGTAGTTTTGATATATTCTTCACATACATTCATATGACCAAAACTTTTCTCAGTAAATGAGATTTCCGTAGAGGCAGTTTGGCTTTGAATGTATTCACCGATCAAACCATTTTCGCAACAGGACCAGATTTTCCTTGCATTTCCAGGTTCAACTCATTCAGTTTTATTGTTATATTAGTGATAAATCCCAAATCTGCAAACTATACGTGATCAATCACTTCGCTCAGCCCGTGTACTCAGCATCTTCATCTTGCAAAAGCTGCCGGAAAAACGGTGTTGCATCATCACACGTCTAATGGAGTTAATTATCTTAAGAATAATAATAATGAGTTTTAATGTCCAATAGATTTTATAAATCCAATAATAGGGCAGTAAGTAAAATCCGAAACTAAAACTAAAACTGCGTAGTATAACAAACTAATAGAAAAAAATGCACAAAAAAGAAGAAAAAATCTTAACAAAAATTAAGTTTGCATAGCAACATTTAAATGACAAATTAATATAAAACAATTATTAACGCTAGTTTGAAACTTTCAATGCGGAAGAAAGGAGAGAAAGAAGATTAGAACTGTTAATATCACATTTACGACTAATACAATTCACGTTGCGACAAGCAGTAAGAATGTCTGTTCGTGGAATACTTCAGTGGTAAAAACTTCAAAAATTCTTCCTTTGTGGTAAAATCATTAAATACTATTTTAATAATAACACATAGCCGTACAGTGTCGAAAATGTCGGTAGACCGACTAGTTCAAGAGAAAAAGACCGATTTTATATCATTAGCTAAAACTTCGATTCTTCTCGACACTGTTCTGGTTGATAACCTATACCTTCAATAGCCGCAATAATTGCAGTTTTGTTTTTAAAATTCTGAAAGATAGAATCAGCAGTTGTTATGAAGGCTTCTTTAACTATTTCCCGTCTACAAAAGGCTTTTCCTTCTTAGTCATCAAATGAGAATCTTTTAAACACGAAATTGTGATTGAACTGACCTAGTGAAATACTTTGTTGCTTTGTTAGATTTATCTCTAATTCGTAGAGACGTTTCTTCCGGATTTCAGTATTTGGGGAAAACTACTAAAGTCTTATTTTTGTGAGGCACGGATACACTAGCGTTGCATAGTAAACAAATACTTCTTCCGTTAAACTCAATAACGTACGCGTGCGTGCGTACGTGCGCGTGTGAGGGCGTACGTGCGTTCTTGCGTGTGTGCGTGTGTGCGTGTGTGTGTGTGTGTTTGTGCGCAAGCGTGCGTGCGTGTGCGTGTGAGTGTGTGTGTGTGTGTGTGTGTGTGTGTGTGTGTGAACGTTTGCGTGTGTGCGTATGTACGTGTGTGCGTGCGTGCGAGCGTGCGTGCAAGCGCGTTCATGTGTGTCGTGTGTTTGTGTGTTTGTATGTATGTATGTGTGTGTGTGTGTGTTGTGTGTGTGTGTGTGTGTGTGTGTGTGTGTGTGTGTGTGTGTGAGTGTGTGTGCGTGTGCGTGTGCGTGTGCGTTTGCGTGTGCGTGTGCGTGTGCGTGTGCGTGTGCGTGTGCGTGTGCGTGTGCGAATGCGAGCGTGTGTGCGTGTGTGCGTATGCGCGTGTGCGCGAGTGTGCGTGTGTGCGCGTATACATGTGCGTGTGTGCGTGTGTGCGCGTGTGCGTGTGTGCGTGTGCGTGTGCGTGTGTGCGTGTGTGCGTGTGTGAGTGTGTAATGTGTGCGCGAAAAGACAAGTTTCCAATGCTGTTATAACGGATATTAGATGGAATGTGTGAGGCAAAAATGACAGAAAATCTCAAAGCAGGATTTAAAGCTTGTGGTATATTTTTTCTAATGAAGCCCTGAAAAGTCTCCCAGACCATCATAATAAATTAGTGGCCAATGGAAACGTTTCAGTTGATAAAAATGGAAATTGGTCGTGTGTCAGAAAGCTTTGTAAATATAATAAAACGATTTGGAGAAGGCCCTAGACAAAGAATGTCGCGTAAGAAGATGTCTGCAACTCCTGAATCCTCCTCAACTTCAAGTAACGATAAGATGTGAATTTAGTATTCATTGAAACATGATTATGTAATATAGTTTTTAAGCTTTTATAGTGTAGTTTTTTTGTACCTAGTTTAATCATTTTAAGTTTTAAGTTGAAATGAAAATTTAAACATATTTATGATATTGTTTTTTCAATAAATGTTTGTCCAAATTGTTTTTTTTTGTATGTTTGTGTTATTTTTATACTTCCAGTTTTCAAAAAAAAAACATCCTTAATGTTCCCAGTAATCCCATAGAAAGATTTATTGAAATTTTTAATAAGAATGCAGTATTTTCCTATGCAAGACTGTTTAGTGGAGTTAGTTAGGATACGTATCTTTATCTATATTTTTGTTTAATCCAAATCACAAAGATGAATACTCAGAAGTAGTGTTCATATACAGATCCATGTTTTGACACCTTTAATTGACATTATACGTTTTTCTCTTAGGCCTACATTTGTCGAAAGTTGAAAATTGTCCCGGTTAAACCCATTCTACGGTAGTTAGGGATTTTATTTTAATTGGCAAATTACTGCAAGCCGTGTCATACATAAAGTTAGCAGACTAATTGTCAGTTTACGCAACAGCTTCATTAAAATGCCTTCTACCAAAGAAGAAAGGCATTCACATGTCGTTTTCTAATGTGTTTGAGGCTTTAGATTGCATTCATACAAAAATTATATGCTAGGAGGGGAGAACCTGAAACTTATCGAAATCTAAATGGATTTTTTAGTAAAGAGAAGGTATTGTGATCATGCCATTTTGGACATTTTTGGCATGCCCTCTGTGTGTGTCTGTATGCAAACACGATAGCGCCGACCGTTTGAGCTGGAGTGATGATATCTTTCTATGGGATTACTGGGGTCATTAAGGATGTTTTTTTTTGAAAACTGGAAGTATAAAAATAACACAAACATCGTAGATCAGTAGCAACTGTTAGGACATGTACGACCACCGGAATTTTATATCACCGTAAGTACCTGTAGTTAAACTACACAGTTTTCCAATATTTTCAATTAAACTAGTCGTTTAGATTCTCACACGCACGGAGGATATTAAAAAACTATCAGATATGAAATTTCAAGCTGATCGAGGCACTAGAAATGGTATTTAAATAAAAAATTGTTTTTACATAGATTAAGGCTTTCACCAAGATTTTCGACTGGGATGCTGCGGAATCAAAACTAATTGTGAAAAACGTATATGTAAATATCTAATTAAAAATAGACAAAAATGGTAAAAATGAAAAATATATAACAATTTTTTTATTGCGCTGTATTTTGTTATTGTAATTTATGCTAACAATAGACATTAAACATAAACTAACTTTTCTTCCGCAAAATTTTATGTTTACAATTAAAGTTTACGATGTGATGATTATAAAACGCATAACAAATTGGATACAAAAGTGTATGTGTACATGGGCAAGAATACTAGCGTCGGCTGCTAGACTTTTTCAAAAAAATTGAAACCTTAAAATCAAATTCTGGCTCCCTTACATCTTTCTACGCAAAATTACCTTCGTGCCAAAAAAATCATTGAAATCCGTCAAGCGGTTGTCTCGCAATTTGCGTGAACTAAATGACCTAATTATTTTAATAAGGGATACAGCTATTGGTCTAGCGGTCAAATTATCAGACTGGTAATGCAAGCAATGAGAGTTCTAAGCTCTATCGAGAAAATTTCTTTTTTTTTTGTTAAAATTGTTTTTAAATTTTACTTGAATAATTTTATTTTAATATGCGTTTACACTTTACAATCGCGTAACTCTTCAAAACGTTGTACAAGCTTTAAACATTAGAAAATTCTCATAAATGTATTTTGACTTTTTGTTTTAAATACAAGGCACTGGACATTTGAAAAAGTGAGAATCCTTAAGAAACTTAATATAATTTTTGTTCTACAATAGAATGAAAGTGTTGAGGGACATGTAAACCATGAACTCAAAAAGTTTCAGTTTCATTTTTGCATTGTTCGTACCTCGTAGAGTTTTATCATGTAATTATATAAATCCGATAGTACTTTTATTGTGTACACTCGTATGTATACATACGGGAATATTGAGTGGAGACTCTCCAGATTTTTCCTTTAATGTACCGGGTGGTCTATTAATAAAGAAGGCCGGCTGCATACGAAAAACTACATTTTTATCTGTTTTCTTAAATGAGGGAAGGGGAGAGGTAAATGTTCACTTGGAAAAATGTCAACCTTTTTTTAATTCAACCGATTTTAATAAACTAAATCTCGTTTGAGAGAGGCTTCTTGGGTGCTAAAGCATTAGAATTGTCGGTTTAGAAGCCTCTCTCAAACGAGACTGAGTTTATAAAAATCGGTTGAGTTAAAAAAGTAATCATCCCCCGTTTAATAAAATGCTAAAAATAAAATGTTTCTAAGCTTATGTAGTTTATAATAAAACTATTTGAGTTATATATCTTGATAATCCCGAGTTAAGAGAAAAAGCCAATTTTCTAATTTGGTGTTGGTATACTCCTCCTAGCGACCATCGCAGAAACCTGAAACTAATCTCCAGCAATTTCTCTCGGTCCCTGTTCCAATATTTTTTCCCGAGACCATGCGACGCGTAGTTTCTCACATACAGCAGGTCACCTTTATTAATGGATCACCTAGTACAAGCTGTGTATTATCTCAATGCTAAATTTCAAAATGTAGTTTGTCGATGGTCAGGACCATCTCATGACTCCACAACTTTTAATAACAGTGCTATAAGAGCACGTTTTGAAAAGAGAATACACGAACATCATGTTCTTGTGGGCGACAGTGCATATGCATTGCGACCGTTTCATTCTCCAGCCGAATTTTGGGATTCGGAAACGAAGATGTTCTATGCTTTTCTTTGGAGTATGTGTGTGCATGCGTGTGTGTGCGTGCATGCGTGCGTGTGTGTGTGTGTGTGTGTGTGTGTGTGTGTATGGGAGTGGATGTGGGTGTGTGTGGGTGTGGGTGTGGGTGTGAGGGTGCGGGTGTGGGTGTGTATGTGGGTGTGTGTGTGTGGATGGGAGTGGGTGTAGGTTTGGGTGTGCATGTGATGTGTTTGGGGTGGGGGCATATGCGTGTGGAAGTGTCAGCGTGTGTGGTGTGTGTGTGTGTGTGTGTGTGTGTGTGTGTGTGTGTGTGCGTGTGGGCGCGCGCGCGCGTGTGTGTGTGTGTGTGTGTGTTCAGCTTTATAAAAAATATGTAAACCAACATATTTTTTAAATCTAATTTAACTTTGCACAACTTTTCTTTACAAAGCTTCGTAATAAAAAGCTAAATAATCGTTAAATCTATCTGACATAACGTCTTAACATCAATCTAACAAAAATTGTTATTGTTATTTTTACAATGTTGCCAAAAAACTAAATAAACGCTAAAAATAAAAAAATAAAATTTAGAACTGTAGCATCGATATTTCTATAAAAGCGGGCAGTTTCTTTTCAGGTTAGCTTATCTGACATGATAGCTTAACATCAAACTGAGATTAATTATTATTGTTGTTTTTACAATGTTACCAATTTTCATTACGAACGTACTATGAAAGTGGTTACATAATAGTATGGTATATTGTGACAATAGATTAGAAGATATTTTATAATATTTCTGCTCTATTGAAAATACACAAGGTTCACGTTCTATTTGGAATTACACAGCGTATATCATAACCTAATTTACATTTGCAAAATATCATTTTCTAACTTTTCCAAACAATAATCAGGTTCGAGGAGAATGTTTGATTTATTAAGACTAAGAATTAAATAGAACCATGAAAAAACAATATATTTCTCTAGAAACGTTGATTTTAACATTGTCTTTTTGTTGTTAGACACATGAGAGAGTAATAAATAAAACAAATTAAACCATAATTTTGTAAATCTGTTACAGAATTTTGATCAAATTCCATGTACCGAAACAGAAAATGTGTAAATAGGTATGTTCCAGCAGCTGCTAATCCATAATAATTCTTATTCATTGCTGATACAATACCCAAAGAAACTGCATCAACAGCAACCATAATATCGATAATATTATCATTTGCTTTATTAGCTAAGTAAAGGTGAAATGGTATTAGGCAAAGTAAAGAATGGAAACCAGCTAATTCTTCATCATAACCATAATCCAGCCAGACTTGATTAACGATAAAAGGTAAGGTAATCAAATCTCTTATAGTAGTTGTCACATCGTATAAAACTTGTAACTTTGTTCCTTGCCCATTTAGTACTGAAATTGAACAAACTGAGTTATAGTGTTTAGCAATAACTTTACTTACACCAATAGCAAACGGCTATGCAAGCGTTTAATGTTACCATTCCAAAGCTAAGGCATGCCAATTTTACAGTACATGCAGTGCACTGATACTCTCGAGCACAAAAAGCACCAGCAAATCCTAATAGGATATATGAGAAAGCCGTCGAAGTTCCTTGGTCACTCATTTCTTAACACGCACAAAGTAATTTTGAAAGAAAAAAAATATTAATGACATACCTACATTGACAGTTAAAATTGTCGAAGCGTAAGAATCGAAGCTACATTTAATATAAACACATTTACGATGGTGCCAGGTCTGTTTTGTGGAGTGTGGCGAGATTACTGTGAAGTGTATGAACTATAATAGTTTATTGTTGGATTTAGTGAATTTTATTACAGTTTATTTTTTATTTTCGTTAAATTTTTTTCTTTTTCACATTTCCATCATACGAACTGTATCAAAAGCTAACGTATTTTTTTGGAAGCTCCCTTACCTTTAATTTTTACATATACTCTGTTCCATCTCATATTGCATTAGAGCAGGCCATGGCAATCTAGGGAGAGTGTGGTAGCACTGTCAAAAGATCAAAAAGTTACTAATGTAGCTTGACTTTTGAAAATTGTAGGTTATAGTGTTAAAGTGAAACTAACGTAGCGTTGCAACACTTCACGGTATTTAGACTGCACAAAAATCGTTCAACATAGACACAGAGTACGACGGGGTTCCAAGGCTGTGCCCCCCCCCTCCCCACTAAATAATTGTCATGGAGCTGAGCAAAAAATAAAACTGAATGCCACAAAAAGAATTGTGCCGTATTACATTCTTTAGTCTCTAAGGAATTTAACAACTTAAGAGTTGGTGTATTCTCTAGGACATATGAATTGCATTTTAATTACTCACAATTGTTATAAATTCTGTTTTGTCTTGAAGTACAATCGCTTTATTGAGGGCAAGAAATTTCATTTTCGTTCAGCACCATTAAAATTCCATTTACATCAACTAATATCGAAACATGTTATTAACCGAACAAGATAAACGTACTAAATCAAATGTTTCGTTTAGTCTCGTACTTGCATCAGCTGACTTGCATCTAGCAAAGCTAAAGCACTATTTACTTATTTCAGTATGACATCCTTTTAATGAGCGTGTTATGCAGTAGTTGTGCATTTGACACGTGTAATATTTTAATAATATTGCAACGCGTCAAGTCGATTATCAGTTTGCGCGCTTGTACCTAGTTATAAAAAAGAGGTTACTCATTCAGACCGGAAGTCAAGGTAACACTGGTGTTATTAGAGTCATACCGCGTGTATATTCCAGAACAGAGGATCTAGTATCTTCAGAAATGGTTGCTTACCTTCAGAACAATACATAAACAGCAATCCTAGGCGTCGGAGTGCAGTTCAGTTTTGAAACATTCAAATAAATTACAGTAAATACTTAAATAGTGCTTTGCTTTGTATAGATTACTCCTTATTATTGTTAATCTTAAGCGTATTTATGAATTAGTGTTTGTTAAAAATAAATAATATAGTGAAAAACGTTTCAGATTCATAGATTCATTATAATACTTTTGGGACTGATTATTACGATACGCATTCTTGTTCCATCCTTCCCACATGGGATAAATTTGTAATTAAATTATCTGAATTTAAATCGGAACCAGGTTCATCAAAGCAGAACTTGAAAAGTGTAGGTATTGGAGTCCGAAGTTGGAACTAGTGCATGTGTTAATGCAAGTAGCACTAGCAAGACCACTGGATAAAATCGTTCACATGGATTCTGGATAAAGAAGGAAAAGTTTTTTATGTGTTGTGTAAAAAGGCGTGGGAAAGTGGAACGTTTGTTTTATCGTCAATGAACCCTGGTGAGAAGAATTCAATAAAACCTTTTGTGGAGAACGGTTTCATTAACTGGAAAAGAGCATTAGAAAAGTTTAAAATATCATTGCCAGTACAGTATCATTGAAACAATTTGGTCAGAAGTTATTAAATCTCATAAATTTCCAAATGATGTAAATCGGACTTGGAATGTGACACTTCCAAAAGTTAGTAAAACCCATTGGCAAAATTGCGTTGAGCATTGCGCAAACTAATTTTGAAAGGCTGGGAAATCGAAAAGTTATAGATGCTTCCGACATCGCTCCTCTCATAATAACCAACGATGGCAGTTCATTAGAACACATTTGTTTGTACGACGAAGACTGATGTTTGCTCAATTTGTGTTTAGAACCACAGTAATTTTTTTTGACAGAGTTCTTATAAATTCAACAGCCTTCAGTATGAAAATGTTTTTTTATTAAAGAAAAAAGTATATAATACTGTTTTGTTTTATTCTACACTAAAAATATAAAGACGAAATACAAGCAATACGTGAAGTTAGAGTTAAGGCTTAATAAAATGCTGTTTGTAAGAGAATAACTTCTGTCCCAGTAAAACATTATCAAATCCTATGTCCAGTTCAAATAAAATAGGAACATAATGTGCCGAAATTCCATTATGATTCATATTTATTCTTGGCCATCTAAAATACTTTAAACCATGATATCATTTTTCCATGTTTTGTAGCTCTCCAGTCTTCCACAACAGTACTCGTAGGCGGGAGGCTATCCGTGTGTAGGCTGGAGCTCAGCGAGCTATTGCTTTCGCTCACATCCAGCAGCTGAGCGATGGTAAACGCGCCCAATAATTGTGTTGCCTTTAAAATATAGACTCCGACTATTTGATCCTGCCGTCAGAAATTTGACAACCATTGACAGTTCAAAACCGCATTAAAAATGTACCTGTATTTTATTTACTACATTTACAGTATGGCCAAATACAAGGACTAGCCTTATTTCCTCGAGTACATATAATTATCCTAAAAAAATGCATTAAGTATGCCATTATTTTCATTACCACTTTGTAGGTTGGTCCCACACCAGATATGTTTTTCAAACTCATCAACGCTACTGACTTGTAAATATTTAACAGGTCAGTTGTCAATTTTACTAATTAGTAGTTTGTAAAAATGACTTCATGTGTATGTTTAGTACGATTAATGAGTTATTTACGAATGTGTAACAAATAAAAGTATTTGTGTATGTTATGTAGTGATTGTAGACTTGATTCTTACATTTCGACAATTTTAACTGTCATTGTAAGTCACGAATATTTGCTCTTCTTTCAAAATTGTTCCGAACGTTTTAAAAAATGAGTGAACAAGGACTTTCGACTGCTTTTTCACACTTAATTTTAGGATTCGCTAGTACTTATTGTATTCGAGAGTATCGGTGTAGAGCATGCTCTATAAGATTGGCTTGCTTCAGCTTTGGCATCATAACGTTAAACGCTTGCATAGGTATTTGGGATTGGTGTAAGAAAAGTAATTGCTAAATACTGTAACTTAACCTATAAATAAATTTCAGTACTAAATGGGGAAGGAAGACTATTACACAAGGCATATCATCTTGCAACTTTTGCAAGAAATCTGTTTACTTTACCATTAATTGTTACCCAAGTAATGCTGGATTATAAATATGATTCAGGATCAATTGCATCTCAATCTTTAATTTGCATAGTACCAATACATTTTATTTAGCTCATAAACCAGTTAACGCTACTGTCGACATTGTTGTTGCAATTAGTTCAGCTTCTTTGGTAATTGTCTCCGTTGCGAATAATAACTTGTATGGATTAGCTGCTGCAGGATCATACATGTGTTCACATTTTATGTTTCGTGGGGGACACTTGGATTTTGATGTAAATTCAATAACGGATTTAAAGAATTATGGTTTAATTAGTTTTGTTTATTTTTCTCTCATGTGTCTAACGATAAGGCCATGTTAAAACCAAATTAATCCATAGTGTATCTATTCTTAAGCATATACATTATTTATGGCCCTCTCTAATTTTTAATGTCTGATTTCTGTTAATAAAGCAAATATTCTCCTCGAACTTGATTATTACTTGGAAATGTTAGAAAATGCTAAATACCACCCTTTTCATATAGAAATGCACCAAAATTTGTAGGACACAGATTTTCAGAGACGATTAGACTTATGTTTGTTTTTATTATGTATTATTTACGGCCTAATCCCCTTTTCATAATAATGGATGAGTTAACCAAAGCACTAACCGCCATGTGTTCCACACAGCAGATCGTCAGAATCAGTAGAGTATTAATGTTTATGCAGGAATTATAGGCAATACAATATTTTTTTGATGGGCATTTAAATGGATACAAATTTTTACGATTTTTAAAACGATTATTCCGGGAACTGTTGGAAGATGTTCAAATAATATTTGGAAAATTATGAGGATGCAGTTAGATGGTGCTCCTGTACACTTTTCAGTCAATGTCAGAAATTATTTAAATAAACCGTTTCCCAAAAATGGATAGGGAGGGAAGGACCAGATGGTTCTCCGTTTCGATCCCCCAACCTGACTCCTGTGGATATTTTTATTGGATCATGTAAAAAATATTATAGTACGCACTCGTCCTACAACACTAGAAAACATTTCAAACAATTTCTCCAAGTATGCTACCCAATGTGAGAGTCTTTTGATAAACGGTTAGATAGTGCACTCAAACATCATTTTGAACATTTGTTTCACAGGGAATTTTGGATATTTTGTTCTTAATTTTTTCGCAAACAGAATATCCTGCATTTTACTCTTTCATAACGTAGTAAATTTGGTTACCGTATAAAAATTATAAAAATCTGCGACAAGTTAGATATTTGTCGCAGATTTTTATAATTTTGTAACTCTGACTTTCTTTTCAATTCTTTCAAATGGTCTATTTTTTTTCTCCGCAGTATAAGCTTCGGAGAAAAAAAATAGAACATTTGTAAACATCTTGTAAACGGTTGTTTTTACGAATCCCCATAAGAAGAAATCCGGTGAAGTCAAGTCAGGGGACCGTGGTGGCCAATTCTGATATCCATCTTTCCCAATCCAACGATTTTGATAATTTGTATTTAAAAAATCTCGAACCTCATGATGGAAGTGTGCGGGGCACCATTCAGTTGATGCCACATTAGTAGTAGTCGGGCACCATCCCATCCACTTTTTTACGTCACAATCCCCGCCCACTTTCACTTTTTTATATGCCCACGTGGGGGACCGTATTTTCCACCCCTATGGTTTCTTTTCGGAGGCCCTTTTCATCCCCTATTTTATAACCGCTCATATGTAAGACGTGTTTTTTTACCCCTATCTTATGACAGCTCACGTGTAGAACGCATTTTTTCTACCCTATGGTTTCTTTTCGGGGTCAACCCTTGATGGAATTTTTAGCCCTGATTAGAGCCTTTTTGACAGCAATTTCTTGTACTTGCTCACGTGAGGGGTCCATGTAGGCCTTGGGTTCGGTGTAGGACAGGGGCCTGGTCTCGGACTTGGTGTTGGGGTTGATCTTGGAGCAGGTCTTGGACTTGAGCGAGGTCTTGGAAATGGGCTAGGTCTTGGGGTTGGAACTCGTCCTCAAGGAGTTGGGGTTTATAAATAAAATAATTCTGTCTGTTTATCTGATTTTTATTATTTATTCCTTATACCAAATGGAAGAGTATCAAAGTTTTCTATCATTCGTCGCTTAGAATAACTTATTCTATACTGTTCAGATTCAGGTCTAGTTATCACATTGTAGCACCTGTCTCTAACTATTTTTCTATCGTTATATACAAAAATAGAGTCTTTACTATTACTAATCACTACATCTTTCATCGCTTCAAAGTTTATAACACGTGAGTTTTTATAGTTTAAGGTAATACCCTTCACTTTACACACTGATTTAATTGTCTGTTCACTAGTTGAAAACACATTATAACTATAGTTTTTACGGTCCTGCACTAACAAATTCGGCTATATAACTTGCTTCACCGTACGCTTCCAATTCGTCGGTCATCTGGCAAAAGAAATCACCGCAAGCTGGATTCCAGTCGTTGGGTTTAGCGACAAATATGACACTGTCTGTATCATAATACAGAACGCGGCGATCTAGTTTCTCCAGGTAACTATATAATTCTAAAAGTGCCTAAGCTGTCGTGTAAGCGGCTATGGACACATTAATAGTTTTTTGTGAATTACCTTCACCCTCAGGTCTATCCCAATTTACCATTACTACATTATCATTAATAGGTATTATGGATTGTACCTGAACCAATGGATCGGTAAACAATTTGAAAAAGTCCTTTGGCTCAGATACAATATTGCACTGGGTTAAATTTTCGCGTTGACCAAACTTACCCCAAAAAGAATTCAGCATTAGTTCAGCCGAGTACCTTAAACCGGGGTTTTTCTTAATATTATGCACGTCCAGCCGAATCCCCTCCTTCTCATAATATTCTGTTACGTAACTCAATTTCGTGCCTTCTGACGTGCAATGGCTAGGCCATCCTGAACATTCCTGCTTGAGTTTTAAGAAATTATCTATGTATCCGCTAAACAACCCACCCTGTTTCGTAGCTTTGTCATGTATGGTTACCTCATACTCCCAAACTTCCAAAACATCCAGGACTTTATAATTTTTGGAGCCTTACGCAGCTCGTCAGCTGCAAACGTTCCAACGAAACTGCGCTCGGTTTCACTATGCCCACACTCCCCCTGATTTAACTCAGCACCGCACGTCCTACATAACAAAAACATCAACTTGCCGTGCATTTTTAGAGGTAAAACGGGATGATAGAGATTAGATGGAAGTACTCGACATTTAATTAAAACCTCCACCGTGTTCAATGAAATGTTCTTACAATCTAAACGTACATGAATTCTCGGATGACCTACAGGATACTTACAATATTTATTTACATAAGGGTATAATGAGCACACGTCATAATACATGATTTTCTCGTTGATGCCGTCACATTCATGATAAAGTTTACTAGCATTTGTGCTACCACCGTAAAACGCGTCTCGAAGGTTTAAAGGTTCATCATCTTGGTCACCTAGGTTCTGAATAAACGCTCTCAATTCGTCGTTAGCATGTATTAATCTTTTAAGATTGCATTCACGCATTTCCATTAGATTATATCCGCGCTCGCGTATAAACCGGGACCGAGCGGCCGTGTTTTCATTCCGGGCAAGCATAGATGTATTAGCACCAAGCTTAGGATCAATATTGGCTTGGTTAGGGAAACATTCCTCGCAACCGTGCCAGTAACAGACAAGAAATTCGTAAACCGTGTTTGATTCAGCGCAATACCTGTCGACCTTAACACCTTCAGGTGTTCTAAACTCGCGAGCTTTTCCTGCGTGCTGTATGGTCACTTGTTGCGAATGCTCCACCCAACGTAACCATTGTATTGCGACTTTTGATTGGTTGTCGGCACGTCTATAACCGCCTTTAGAACTGAGCCCGATTGTCTTCTCTTTGCGAAAACGCCTACGAAACACTTTATTACAGGCACTAGCAATCGGTGTAGCCTCCTCAAACGGGTAAACGGGTCGACTATATTTTGGGTCGTAAAGGTGGACCAGAAACTAATACAGCCTTTAACAAGGATCTTAACATCCATCAGGCAATATTTCTCAATCTCCTCACGCATTTTGAAAACATAATTACTCTGGGCCGCGTGCCAATCTAAAAGTTTTTGTTTCTCTTTCTCAGACATCTGATCTGCACAATAATATTCAAGCGATGGCAAAGTACCCTCGTAATTCTGATTCTCGGATGAGTCAAAGAGATATGGGAAATAACCTTTTGACTCGGGGAAATTGAAAGTTTTCGGAAACACCGAGAGTGGTGACGGAATGAAATTAAGGGAATCAATAAACCTAATATCACCACATTGAATGGAGATTAGTTTTAGACCGTTGGTGATGACTTTAGGTCTCCACTGATTATTATTAGCCAGCATACAGTTAAGCTCAAAATACCCATCGTACCCCTTCATGTTATGAGCGATGCATGTAACTTTAAATTTTCGCGCTCTTTCGGCAACATACGCTAGAAATGATTGTACAGGATCTTCCCTGAAAATGTGCACTCTTTCGCTACACATCGAGCATCGCTCATCCATATTGTCGATGTGCTGAATACAAGTGGAACAAACATTCGCGGCCACGCATAGATTGGGCTCATGCAGAAATCGATCATTCGTTCCCTAACACACCTTCTCTCGCATGCACTCAAAATCGTAAAAGATAAACATAGATGGTTTACCATTACTACTGTCACGTCGAGCTTTGTTTACCGCAGGTAAATGCTGAAGTAAGGCCAGTAATAACATTATAATTCTCGTCTACCCTACCCGGTTTCCTAGCACCCTCAAAATAAACTGAATCACCTACGCGCGAATTATAAACTACAATAGTGTATGAAGCTAAATAGTTTTGAAATACTTGAATATGCTCGTAACTACCGCCCTGACTAAGATCTACCCCACTGTTTTGGCAAAGTTGTACAATCCATAATACCTATTAATGATAATGTAGTAATGGTAAATTGGGATAGACCTGAAGGTGAAGGTGATTCACAAAAAACTATTAATGTGTCCATAGCCGGTTACACGACAGCTCATGCACGTTTAGAATTATATAGTTACCTGGAGAAACTAGATCGCCTCGTTAAGTATTATGATACAGACAGTGTCATATTTGTCGCTAAACCCAACGACTGGAATCCAACTTGCGGTGATTTCCTTGGCCAGAAGACCGACGAATTGGAAGCGTACGGTGAAGGGTATTACCTTAAACTATAAGAACTCACGCGTTATAAATTTTAATTCGATGAAAGATATGGTGCTTAGTAATAGTAAAGACTCTTATTTTTGTATATAACGATAGAAAAATAGCTAGAGACAGGTGCTACAATGTGATAACTAGACCTGAATCTAAACAGTATAGAATAAGTTATTCTAAGCGACGAATGATAGAAAACTTTGATACTCTTCCATTTGAGTATAAGGAATAAATAATAAAAATCAGATAAACAGACAGAATTATTTTATATATAAACTCCAACTCCTTGAGGACGAGTTCCAACCCCAAGACCTAGCCCATTTCCAAGACCTCGCTCAAGTCCAACACCTGCTCCAAGATCAACCCCAAGACCAAGTCCAAGACCTAGCCCTAGTCTTAGACCAACTGCAAGCTCCAAGACCAGGCCCCTGTCCTACACCGATCCCAATGCCTACATGGGCCCTCACGTGAGCAAGTACAAAAAATTGCTGTCAAAAAGGCTCTAATCAGGGCTAAAAATTCCATCAAGGGTTGACCCCGAAAAGAAACCATAGGGTAGAAAAAACGCGTCCTATACGTGAGCTGTCATAAAATAGGGGTGAAAAAACACGTCCTACATGTGAGTGGTTTTAAAATAGGGGATGAAAAGGGCCTCCGAAAAGAAACCATAGGGGTGAAAAATACGGTCCCCCACGTGAGCATATAAAAAAGTGAAAGTGAGCGTGGCTTGTGACGTAAAAAAGTGGAGAGGATGGTGTCCGACCATTACTCACATTGTTGTACATATGTTCAAGGCTATGTCTTGTAAGAGGACTCGGAATTCTCTTGCAAAAAAATTTAAGAACAATGTACCATTTTAATGGTTTTAAAAAAATAAGGCCCAAGTAAATATTGGCCCATTATTACATTGATTGGCAACGTGTGTTGATTATGGATCATTCTAAGTTGATGCGGATTGGAATCAGCGTAATAATTACATCAAATCCATTGTAATGAAATGTGCATTCGTCGCTAAACAGTACAAAATTCCAAAAGGTTTCATTTTCGGCCACTCGGTCTAACGCCCACATGCAAAATTCAACTCGATTTCTGAAGTCATTTTCAGAAAGTTCTTGATGGAACTGGATTTTATAATCATGATAACTATGTTTTTTTACACAGTGTGTCCAAAATTGGTCTGTGCAGTATTGCTATCTTGGAAACTATACGAGATCGAAAGATGGTTAAATGGAGAAAGTTTTATAAAATTTTGGGCCCACTAAAATGCCATTCTGAAATTAAGCCTATCTTAAAAATTTTTCAAAATATTCGAAAAAAACTGAAAATCGACAATTTTTATTTTTAGCTATACCTCTTTTATTTGAACAGATTAAAAAAAATAAATTACACTTTACCATTGCCACTTTTTATCCTATATTGATTGGTGATAGAAAAATGTTAATCCGACGTTTCGTCGTTGGAGACCTTCATCAACTTTATTTTTTCATATGGGGCGGAAATTAGCTAATGGTATAAAATGATTCCTTTTTTTATTCTAAATCCAACGATGTATAACACTTAATGATAATTCTACGTTTCGACCCTCATTCTTGACATTTTCAAATATTTCTTTCTTTTTATGAAACATTTTTGAAGAAAAAAAACTACCAAGGCAATTTATTCTGCAAATGTACATTTATTTCAACTCATAATTCATAATAGGACGTTTCGACTTATCAAAAGCATCATCAAGTAATCTCTTGTGAACAATAGCTACCTATTCGTAGATACCTATTTATTACTTAAAAATACTCAAACGTTTACTTGGTATTCATAAATAAATTGCTCAAGCAAAGGAGTGAAAATAATGGGGAATATTCAAAAACACATAGTAGTTATTAGGGTATTATGTTAAATGTTACTCATTTAAACCATAAAATTATGACTAAAGAGTAATTAAAAAACATTTTTAGCAATGAATCATACATTTTACAACGCTACTATATCAAATAATTCTTATAGTGTTTTATATTAATATTAAATGTATTTTACAGGATAATTATAAAACTGACATTAGTTCTACATACTATTATTCAAAATGTCCACCATTTCTTTTCAATGCACGTTTAACATTTTTTTGCGACATTTCTAGTTACTCGACGTATTGTATTACGATTAATATTTCCAATAATATTAATAATTCGATGTTCCAGAACTTGCCTATTTTCTAGGGGGTTAAACTCATACCCCTCATTCTTGACATATCCCCATAAATAAAAATCTAATGGGGTAAGGTCCGGAGACCTAGCAGGCCAACATACAGGACCACCGTTGGATATTATTCTTTCACCAAAAATCTCCGTAAAAATGCTCAGACTCCCCTGAATTATGTGCGGGGCATCCATCTTGTTGGAACCACAAATTATTAAATTCATCTGGGGGAACAGCTTCACGAATGGATCGAATGATTTGGTTTTGCAACATTAAAAGGTATCGTTGCCCTGTTAACGTGTGGTCACAAATAAATGGACCAACCAGACGATTACCTAAAATTAATTGTGAATATTAAAAAATGATTCCGCACCACACATTAAAGCCAAATCGTACTTGAAGTCGGCGTGGATCGCGAATATGTGGATTTTCAGGGGCTCAGTAATGATAATTTTTTTTATTGAAGACTGCACAGTTGGTAAAACGTGTCTCACGTGTCCATACAACTTCATCAAAAAAATTCGGATTTTCTTGGGATTTACGATGGTACCAATTACAAAATTCGATTCTCGTGTCAAAGTCACCCTCTTGCAGGCCTTGTACAATTGTGAGATTGTAAGGGTGATATTTAACAACTTTCAAAACATTCTGTATAGTGTTGATGAGGCTTTTGATGAGTCGGAACGTCTCATTATGAATTATGAGTTGAAATAAATGCACATTTGCAGAATAAATTGCTTTGGTAGTTTCATAAAAAAAAGAAATATTTGTAATGTCAAGAATGAGGGTCGAAACGTCGAATTATCATTAAGTGTTATACATCGCTATTTTTAAAACAATATCGAGAGCGTATTGGGGAGCATCAACCCAAAAGTGAGAATTATATTCTAGATAAGGTAGAATTTGGGCCTTATACTGTAGAAAACGTTGTCGGCAGGTGAAGTAATGTATAAAAAGACAAGATGGTCATCAACCCATGATAAATTTGCAGATACAGTCGTTCCCAACATGGTAATAGTCGGAAAGCTTAAGATCTGGGCCATTCATTCTTACAATAGGAAATGATCAATCTTTTTTGGCAAGTTAAGACTGAGATTCATTAGCATTAAATTTAGCTTTATTACTTCTCCTTACGTTGAATATCTTTGTTGATTGAAATTACCATTTCAACTTTAACGTTTTGATTGGATTACCATCGTGAGTAAATAGAGATGAGCTACAATGAAGAGTGCTGTCGTCAGCAAAACAATTGACCGGGTTAGTTGTGAACAAATAAGATCATTTATGTATAGCAGCAAACTGTAACTGATCCCTGTGATACGCCCGCGTTAATTCCAACCTTTTTGTATTCGTCTTTTATGAAAGAAACTAGAAACCCAGTTGATAAACGTAATCCAAACGAGGTGAGTTTGGCAAGACACTCATAAACAACTTGGTCAAATGCTTTTGAGATATCTCAAGCGACTACAACTGTTTTACCGGATTGTTCTAATGCATTGTTCCAAATTTGGGTCTCATATGAAAGAAGATCACCTGTTAGACGACTCTGCCGAAAACCATATTGGTGGTCGCTAAGAGTTTGTTAGTTTCAAGGAAAGAGAGCAGTTTCTCATTGATGGCCTTTTCCACGATTTGATCGGTAGTTGGAGAGATCGGCCTTATCGCCTTTTTGGGAATAGGTTGAACATTTGAGAACTTCCATGATGAAGGAAATGGATATTATAGAGTGTGAAAAAGAGTTAAGTAGGGGCATATCTTTTCCAGAATCATTAAGACACGAGTTTGATGCAAATAAAACGACCAAAAATTACGGTTGCCCAAAGGAGATGTGGCTAGTTCAAACAACTTTTTAGCTTTAGTGATAACACCTTTGGAGGTATTTGTAGCACCAACGTAGCTGCATGACCCGGCCGTTTTATTAGATTTCTATTTGGTATATGATTTCTTTTTCAATCTTTTTCAGCACAAGCCTGATTAAACCAGTGTTGGGAACGAAAATGACATACGATTTTGTTTTTTGGGAATGTATAACTCTATGCCCATGAGGATGACTTCAGATACTGAAAAAGCAATGTCCGAAGATGAAGATGACTTAAAATAACATTCACGCCATGGAAAGATTGCAAAGAAATTCCGTAAATCATCCCATTTAGCTGACATAAAACACCACAAGGATCTATCAGTGTTTGCGAACAACAGAAGAATTAGGGACAGAAGAAGATTCTATTAGATAATAGTCAGACAGACCTAGGCGGGAAACAACTGAAGTTTTTAAACGAATGTGTATGATGTAAAAAGAGATCTATCTATGATCCTAATACCACAAACACAGACATGGGTTATCCATTGGATTCTACCTTAACCTAGACTATTCAAAGTAAATGGTTGTAAAGTGAAAGTACTAAGGGTATTTATGTTTTTTGTAAATCTTGACAAACTGTGAGTAAAGACACTCACACGTCCACACACAACTTAGGAATAGCTTCATTTCCGATTTTTAGGATTAATTTGTCACTAATAATAATACTCTGCAAAATATACTTATAGATCACAATTTAGTAGCACCAGGCCGTTCCTACCTAATAGGGCAATGTGTGTGCATCACGCAGGCGGCGGAGTAAAAGGGCGGTGAAAACTTAGGAAGACTTCTTGAAATATTTTATTTTTACAGTTACACAAACATTACTGTCGTGAATTTTCATTTAAAATGCAAACAAACCACCGGGCGGCGCACGGGACTATGAATACTGTATAAAGTATCAGCAGATAACGAGGCGGAAATCCAAAATAAACACGTTCCTGTTGTATTTCGTGCTGACGCTGACCCTAGTAAATGCAAACACCAAATTATTTATGCCTTTCTGATGACAGAATTTGTAATACTGAGAATTTTGTTGCACTTGCAAATAGGTGACAGACGACGTTGAACACTGGCGCCCTTTTTCAACTTTTAATAAATCGACCGCCTTCATTCATTTCCATTGGAAGCCAAGAAGGCAACCGGCTCTGTGTAAAATAATTGGCGAACATGAGTGGTGAGATTGAAATTGAACAGTGCTGAGGATTTTCTTATTTATTATCATTTAAAATCAACGGTAAGATTAGCGATTTAAGTTCCTAATCATTCCTAATATCGTAGCTTTCCTTATAAAACGTTGAACAATGTTTAATTAACTTGTTTTTAATAGTACGATATGTGATTAGTGATGGCAATAATAACTAGGGTAGAAGCACTTAATGCTAAGTTTCCATACCAACGTTTAGCGTTATAGCTGCGCAACGTTTTCGGTATTAACCAATCAGAATACAAAATACGATTTTGTGTTGAGAACGTTGCAGTGCAGCTGAGTACTGTTTCGTCGTCATTTCACGACGTCGAAAAGTTCGTTTCGTTCAACTTTTAGCGTGGTGTTTGTAACGGTGTGAGGTTAGAACGTTTGTTTTTGTTATTAACCTACTCTTTTCTTCGTTTCTTTCGCTTCCGCTTAAGTTTGAGATATACATACGCGGCGATTAATACTTTGGAGTCGGATATTCTTCACAAAATAGATTAGCAATAAACAGTTCAGGGTTATGTTGTATTACGTTTACTTTTTTTTTATATACAATAGTCCACAGCTACAACTTTACAACAATTTGCAGTCTTTTGACGTTAAAGCGTTACGCAGTTAAAACGACGACGCCGTACAGCAGGTATGGAAACTTAGCGATCCCTAAGAGTACGCAGACCTTGGATCAACCTTAATATGGCAACACTGAGGGAAGAAACCAATATAAGGGTTTGCGGTGGTTGGTGTGTACAACGAGCTAGTAGCGTAGTAGTGACACCACCTACTTAGCATTTGGGAGGTAATGGGTTCGATTCCCGCTACCGTCTACCTTGTATGAGGTTTTTTCAGGGGGTTTTCTTCATACACATGTAGCGGCATAGTCACTGCGTATATGCACACCATGTGTGGCTACTTAGGCAATTGCTGGGGTAGTATTTTCCCCCTCAGAACCTTAACTCCGTTCCTTCCGATCCTATCCTGACCACACGCATCCTTAATCCCACTATGCAATATATATGTAATGTATATATGTATGCTGGGAATCGATGATTGTGGCTGAAGGAGCTCGGAAAGCTCGAACGGCCCGCCCGCCCCCTTGGGAAAGGGAATGAAATACGAGGCCATTTCCTTTTCCTTTGGTGTGGACGTGTTGTTCAGTATTTTTGATTTTCAGTTGGAGTCTTGATAAAAGAAACAGTTGTAAGTAATGTAAAATATGCTACTTTGATGGGTACTTAAGGGTATCGTACGGGAAGTTTTGTTGAAAAATGTCTCTTGGCAGTTAAATACAACGTTTATTAGGCTATAGATTCACATAAAACATTATAGGTTTGTTGTTTGCATAACATATGTATTGCAATATTTCCGAAACTTAGAACGGGGAGATAAGAGTACGCACCCAATGAACACGCTAGATTTAAGTGCGTACCCTTTGCCACTGGTTTATTTGTTATAATTTCTTAATAAGGATACCTTTAATTACTTTATAAATATGAATTTTAGGATAACCAGGTGATCTCAAAGTGTGAAAATATAAAAGAAAAGCAAATCGTACGTTGAACTTTACACAAGAACTGAGAGACCAAGCAAGTATTAGTCGGGGGAAAGCAAGCGTTCAGTAGCTATTGCATAGGGTATTAATGAGTGCTCTCTAAAGAAAAAAACTGAAATTAGGGACTGTTCCAGTACCTTTGTGACGTTTTAAACCAGTGTTCACTCCCGATCAGGAAAAAGAATTGGTGGACCATATAAGGGATTTGGATAACCGATTTTATGGGTTGCGCATGAAATATTTGAAGTCACTTGCATTCTAGTACGCTGAGTTAAATCAAATAAGCCATAGATTTAATTCAGAGAAAAAAATGGCGGATAATACTGGGTGAAATATTTTGCTAGGTGAAATTTATTGTCTCTTAGAGAGAAAGTATTGGCTCGAGCGACTGCATTCAATAAAATCCAGTACAACAGATTTTTTGATAATTTGTGACAATGTTATGAGAAAAACAAAAGCACCAGCTCACCGCATTTTAATATGGATGAAACTGGGGTGTCCACGGTACCTAATAGAATACCAAAAATGTTTGCGTCTAGAGGCAAAAGAACCGTTTCAAAAGTAGTTGCAGCAGAAAAATGGCAGTTCGTTACAGTTGTGCTGTTTGAGTGCTTCAGGAGTTTGGGTACTCCCAGCTATTCTCTTCCAACGCAAAGGGATGAGCGATGAATCTTTTATGAGTGTCCACCTGGAACTTTACAACTAGTAATTGAATCTGGTTATATGAATTCAGAACTCTTTATAAAATAGCTTAGGTATTTTCAAGGAACATCATCAGAAGATGATCCTGTTGTTTTGATTGTCGACAATCATACCTCACATTGTACGCTCAAAGCAATTAATTTTTATCGAAATAACTTTATACTTCTTCAGTATGCAGACACTCGGTAAATATTACTTTGGCCCTTTGAAATCTGCGTTCTCGAAGGAATATGACAAATGAATGGTTCAAAACCAAGGTAGACCAGTAACTCTCAAACAAATATCTAGCTTACTCCATGCGGCTTATTCCAAAGTTGCAACGATCCAGATATGTGAAAAGGCATTTAGTACTACAGAATTGTATCCTTACAACCCAGATGTTTTTTACAGAGGACTTCGCACCTTCAGAGGTAATTGATCGATCCTTACACATTGAACCAGCAAATGACACACTACATGAAATTGAAGATAAAGTTGAGGTATTTTCAGGGTCTGAAGCAAATGATTCCAACGAAAAGTCCTTATTAGCGACATTAATGGAGGATCATAGTGATGAAGACAATTTACACTTTCGGTTTTGATACATAAAGAGTCTGTTACCCAGGCAAAAATATACGCTGCTAGTCTCAAAACACCATTTTACTGTTAAATACACGATGCCAGATCCAAAATCTATTCAAGACAGCCGAAATATCGAAAATGTAAAGTCTAAATCGTTTTCTTCTCCCGAATTTGATATTGGTGTACCTGGTGGAAAATAAGCCTCTGCCAAAGGCAAAACACGAACAAATTAGAAATGGTCGTTCAAAAAGGTAATTATTACAGAAACAATATTAATAGATGTTTACCTGCCTTTAGTGTTTAATATATTTTCATATTTCGTTTTAGGTCTGAAATATTATCATCTATGCCTTATAAAGATAGATTACAAGAATCTATTTGAATCGATCTGTATAATTAAGCGTTTTTTTTAATTTTTGTTGCGTGCTCCTAGGCAAACTTTTACGTAGGTGAGGCGCTAAAAGTATGCATTTGTTTTTTTTTTTGAGTTGTTTTTTGGACTGTTTTATTAGTCAATGAAGAATATTTAGGTGTTTCTAATAGTTTTAAGGTTGCGTGCTCTTAGTCCACCCTTTGCGTACTCTTTGGCCGCTGTAGAGCTAAGAGTACCCATTTGCATCTTTTTAAAGTAAGAGTTGTGCTTTTATTTAATGTAAAAATAATTTTATTTGGACTACTTTTTTTAGTTAATAGGGTATATATTTTGTTGTTCCTTAAATTTGTTATTTATTGCAGTTTTATTTAAAAGTGCGTACTCTTGAGCCGTAATGCTAGCAGGATAATATTAAGGAATAACAGAAGCGCCGTTATCCCCTCCGAAGATATTGCAAAACTGTTGGAGGCGATAACGTCATCCAAGTATCTGATCTTATACAATTTTCTGAGATGACAGTATACCCTTCGTTCATATATGATTCCAAAAGATACATTTTTTCCTCTCTCAAGAAATCTGTATTCCTATGATTCCCATCATATATACTTTTTGTTTTACCCCAATTGTAGAGGAACGCCCGGAGGTCAGGTCGCCTCTTCCACATACCAGAAGTAACAACCTAGCTTGTATTGGTATGTATATATATATATATATATATATATATATATATATATATATATATATATATATATATATATATATATATATATATATATATATATATATATATATATATATACATATACATATACATATACATATACATATACATATACATATACATATACATATACATATACATATACATATATCATCTTGGTGTATTTCTTTCATAAAACGTTGTCATGTATCCATGATGTTATCAAGATTCGCCAATAAACTTTAAATTTCTAAATTATTTGTTAGTACCGAACATTTTGAATGGGGTGTAGATTCTCATAATAGGATGTAATAATGCAGTAATGATGGGAGAAACTTTTCCATTGTAACGTTTTCTTTTATCGTTTACGTAATTTAAAGGTTTCAGAATTTTTTTTTGTACTTACTAAGGCGAAAATGAAGTTTGTGTTGTAGATCATAGCAAAAATGGAAGCTTAAAAAGGAGAATGTGATTTACGTTTTGGCGTCGACATTTAGGGAAACCTTCTAACTAGAGTTTGAAAGGAAACATTCGTTAGTGTATTTGTAAATAGGGATAGTTTTGTAGAAATAAATTTGGTATTTTAATTTGGTTAAATCACGTTGGGATTGCATCATATAAAATTTAATTAAAGAACGTATTCAGATATTACATTGTAAGGTACATCTTGTGCGAAATTTCTAGTTAACCGCCAGATAGGCGTTCCTATTGATAAGAGTTTAAATATCCAATTTCTCAGATAAGGTTTCAAGTAGAAACAGACTTGGTGACAAAGCAATTTCTCTCGATGTTTTTCGAATTTAGGCTTCGTATATGCGCGGAGTGATATATTTAAGTTTTTGGGCAAATTAGAGTGGAGGTGGTTGGAAAACCAATGTGGCCGAAAGTAAAGTTTTTATGTTAGCAGTAGTAGTAGAGGCGTAGAATTGTATCGTTTAAGGTGGTGTAGTTATCACGAAACGACGTTGATCAAGGCTCGTGTAGACCGACTTTTCGAAAAATGGTGTTTTCCCCTAAGCCAAAATCCAAAAAGGGATCATATAAGTGTTCAACCTTCACGAGGCTTATTTATCGTTGTGTGTAGTGAATCTTTAAGGAGAGTTATCCAGAACAGCGCTGATTGTTAAGTACCTAGTGCTCTCGCCTTCCTCCGGAGAAGATCTCACTTGTTTTGCGGAAATATACAAAGTTCGTTTCAAAGTACAAACATTAAGTAGTGCGCACGTATTCAAATGACCTGCTGCTAACAAATAAGACCATTTTTTGTAATTTAAAGTCATAAGAATTAATCAGAACTTGTACATTATAGTTGTGTGAAGATTGTAACAACCCTTTTTTGTGTTGTATTAAATTATACTTTAATTTTAGATCTTTCATTCATTTAGTAGTAAATATAAGAAAAAGTTTTTAAGTTTTGCATATCTTAATAGTAGGTACATATCTTTTAAGTGAATATATTTCGTAAAGATTTATTTTTCCCTTTCCTTAAAAATGGTATTCTGATCATTTAAAGCCTCCTTTGATTTCAGACAAGGCAAAAAATCTATGCGATGTATAGATGCCGGAGACAACATATCCGAACAACACTGGTTATACAGCTACTCCACATGGCTGGATGACTGAAATAACATTCTACAACTGGTTCAAAAATCACTTCCTAAAAAACTGTCCAAGCGAACGCCCACTCCTAATTTAGTTTACAAAAAAAGTGGGATCAGAAGATTGCAAGTTGGCAAAGGGACAATTTTGGATATGCTCTCACAAAAGTTCAATCGTCCACTACAATAGGTGAAGTGTGGATGGATTTTCCAACGGATAAGCTGACAAAGTCATTCCAATTGACCGGCCTGTTCAATCATAATAACGCACAAAACCCAGTTGATAGAAGTTCTATCAAAGAAACCACATTTAAGCCAATGGAGCTGGAATCTCACAAAATGAGACAAAGCGAGATTAGGGCAAATAATGTAGAAGAAACTTTGGAATTTGGCGAGTTTGAAGGTATGTACCTAAACAGATCATACGTAATTTACTAAATGTTAAATACTAGTATTAAAACTTTGTAGTTCTAATTTCAGATGCCTGAACTACAAATAACAACAAACACTGACTTCTCCTTGACAAGTTCATCGAAATCAAATGTAATCTACAACTCTCCGCCAACAAGCCAAATCATAATTCTCTAGAACAACTGCTTCTTGAAAAGATAGTTTGTAGTCGTTCAGTAGGTGTTACAACCAAACGCAAGAAAATTGGAGCAACTCAGTTTGCAGACGTAATTAGCCAAGAGGTATTGCACCACAACATATCTTAAATCAAAAAATGCAAAAGACTCATCAGCAGACAGTGATAATAACGCAGATATTGAAACAGTTCTAACTCGAGCTGAGAATGACAGTGACTGTATCAGCCTTGAAAAATTAGAAAAGGAATTAGAGAAACCCAGAAATATCAAAATATATTTTAGTAGACTGTGACGCGAAACAAAATAGTGAAGAGATACGTTGGACTAGTGCAAACGGTGGATGCAAATGAAGATAAGGTTGAAGTTAAGTTTCTGAGGAAGAGAAAGACGTTTTTCATTTGGCCGGATAGCGAGGATGTAGACACAGTCAACATCGATAATACCAACTTGGTTTTACCCGATCTTACGGAGGATAGAAGCAACCGCATTTCCTTTGCTATGCAGTTTGATGGTTTGAATTTATATGAGTGAAGTACAGTGTGCATTTTTTTAGTGTTTTCAAGTATTTTCTTTTTCTAGAAAATAGAATTTTAGGAACAGTTTATGTGTATGTAGGAATAAGCCTATGCATTTTTTGAAAATACACTTTTACACCTACAGTCTCAGTCCTGAAACTTATGCATTCAGTGCCTTCCTACACTGATTCCTTAAGATGTCACAATTAGCTCCAATAGGTGTGACAATTAATATTTTTACTGGCTAATTGTGAGACCTTCAACAACTTGGTATGAATTTTCCGACACCCTCATCATAAACTAGTTACTGCGATTACTCTCTGTAAACGTTGCTTACATATCAGCCAATATGTTGTAGGTAGCGAACCGCAAAAATTTTATTGTTGTAATAAACGTTTGTCAAATCGCCATTGTTACTGCGATAGAAAAAATAATTAGTGGATTTTGAATATCTTGCTAATACGTCCTAATTTGCTAATGTTTTCGGAATATTCTGTTTTATGTAAAAAATGCGGGAATTTACGTAATTGATATTTGAGTAAAGGTTGAACAGAAAAAGGAAACATGTATTAGGGTAGAGAAAGAGGTGTTCTGCCAAAACTGGCATGACGAATTGTTGAAAATTTCTATACGCGCGCTCTTGATATAAAAATGTCATTGATTTAATAATTGATTGGCTGAACATAGCGCAAATCCAAAGGGATCTTTGGTACGTTGAAACTTGAGACCTAAATGTAGTGCTTGTTACGCGGGGGCAGTTACAGTTAGATCGTCGATCGAGCCAGATCAATTTGATTAATTAAACACCTTCATTGTAAACAGTTTGTCTTTAAAATATTTTCGTGTACATTTTCTTTGAATTAGCCAACGCTAATTTGTCCTTTCTTTCGGGTGTTAGTATTAAAGTGTTTTCAAATATTAATCTATAAATAACAGTCGCCCTTTTTGAAGTTAAATCGCATAGGTTAACGATTTGTGTCTGTGATCAATTAAAGGAATATATATATATATATATATATATATATATATATATATATATATATATATATATATCATTAAAAATCAAACATTGCCTTGCAAAGGTATCTCATGCGCACTCGGGCTCATTTAAGCAGAAATCTCCTAAAATAAAAGACAGTACAGGGCTCCCTCACTCTGATACGTGGGTGAATTAGCATTGTTGTTTATATTTATATTTGTGTAGATGTGAGCCTGGCGAACAGGGTACAGGATACCGCTTAGTTATTAATTGTAAGAGGCAATTTCCGAGTGTGTACATACTCCCAGGTCCAGATGACCATTAAACATCTCGAATTTTATTTTTATTGTTGTATAGATGAATGTGTGACCTGAGAAAGGGGCGCTGTATTTTTCTAACGCACTCAACCTTATATATCGGTCACGATGTTATGATCTATTTACAATTTACTCTTGTAAGGCTTTGTTTTAATGAGTTTTTTTTTGTCAGTTTGTTTAAGTATAATTGCTCGCCTGCGAACGGATTTCTCTTTATATGTAATTTATTGTAATTTTACGTATGTATTTTGTGCTTTAGAAGTCACTAAACAATTGTGTAGGTGTAAAGTCCTTGTCAATTTTCTTTTGTCCTTGCCTTTACCTTATTATCACCTGTGCAAATTTACTGTTGTTGTATTTTGTATGCACCGTAATTTGCCTTATTGTTTTATGTGCTTATTTACTTAAAGACCGGTATGATTGGTTTTAAAGGGCCACATGTTTGGTATTACGTTTTTTATTCTGTTTTATTTATGACAATTGTGGGTGTGACCACATGGTTTTTTTTATTGTGTTTATATGTAACTAAACTGCTTTTTGTTCATTTTTCTCTTAATATTATAATGTTATACGGACTTTAACCTGATTTAATGGTGTTTCGTTATATATTTAACCCTTTCATTGGTTTTTTTTTGTATTATTTGATTAATGTACTTGTGCAATTACTTATTTATGAATAAAGTGGGTTTTATTGGTGGTTCTTTCCCACAATAGTATATTAACGGGCTAAACCACCATTACTCAAAGCTCGCTAATTTTAATTTGAGTGGTTTCATTGTTTACCTGCCCCACATGATACAACACTTAACCTCGTCCAGCCTCAGTCAAATAGCACAATGTACCTACCATTAGACGGCCAGTTCGTTTAATCAGATTTGAGATTTGTGAGTAATTAAATATCAGACTTGTAAATAAATTCCAATGTTTCAATTATTGCCAAGTCAAAGTAAGGCAGGCAATTATTTGAGTAATAGTAACATTATTGTCAGTAAAGTCTAGATAAATCACTTAGCGATTGTTTTGTTCTTGAATTTGCATTATTGCAACTAACTTCAAATTACACTTTTCAAGATAGGGTACCTGGGGGACGCGATAATGTTAATACCAAAACATGTCAAATTTTCAACATACTAAAATTGTCAAATGCAGTGTATATTGAAAATTTGCAGATTGCTGTCAGAAATCGCTGAATGCACTGTAAATATTTCTTTTCCTGTGCATTACATGTGTACATTACGTAATGGTGAAAAATGAGTTTATTCAGTTAAACTCAGTCTTCTGTTTTTGCTGTAAACTTTTTAGTACAAAAACCATTCTCTTAACTGGTTCAGGAATTTCTGATTGGAAACATTTATCTTTCATTCATTCGAACATGAATGTTATAAAAATACTGGAACTAGAAAAACAACTTACCACTTTTAAGTACAATAGATCATAAAGAACAAAGAATTTTCGGATTGAAGAAGCAATATTGGTGTACCGTTTTAGAAAGAATTATTGCTATCATAATGTTCTTAGTAGGTCGGAGTTTAGATTCACGAGGCACATCAAACAAACTGTATGAAAAAAACAATGGCAATTTCTGAAAGCTGTCGAAACATTTTCTAAATATGATTAGGTACATCCTTTCTAATCATTTAAAAAATATTGAACTCAGTAATTTGTACTCAACACGTGCCTTATTATTTAGGAGACAAACTCCAAAAATGAAGTAATATCTTTAATAGCAAAAGAAATTCAAATTCAATGGATGAAGACCAAAATGTCGATGTGAAAATTTCTGTACGATTGTCATTATAACGTTCGGAGAATTAAACATTGAAAATTATAACATGCAGGGACAGGGTTATAATAATGGCGCAAACATGCGAGGGAAAAATATTGGATTTCAAAGAAGAATTCTTGATATAAAGTTTGCGCCATGTGCTGCACATACTTTGAATTTGGTACAATGTGATGCAGCAAATATTACTTTAGAATCAGCTGAATTTTTCAATACTATCGAAGAATTGTATGCATTCCTCTCTTGTTCGATTTATCGTTGGAACATATTAAAACTGAATATTTAACATTTTACTTTAAAATCCATTAATGCCAGTTGATGGGAGAGCAGAATAAATCCCGTTATATAATTACAGTATCAATTTCACTATATTGATGACAGCTTAGCAGTAATTGTAAATGATAAATTTAGAAATACAAAGTTGAAGCACCTTAGCTCAATCATTAGCCAATAAAATTAATTCTTTTAAATGTTTGCTCAATCATGATTTGGCACAATATATTATCTAAAATTAATTCTGTCAGTAAAATGCTTTAAGATTCTCATACAAATTTATGCACTTGTAGCAACATTTGCAAAAAAAGTAGAATACTTTGAAAGTATATGAAACCACGAAACTTTTTAAGAGTTTATTCAAAGTGCGGAATCTTATGCTAAAGAGCAATTAGACATATCACCACATTTTACCTTCATTTGGTCCGAATTCGACGGAACAAAAGGCAATTTAACTACGAGGCATCAGACGAACAAATATTAGACGTGAAAATTAATTTTAAGGCTCATTTTTATTTTATAATTGATCAAAAAATCAATTCTATAAAAACGATATGGTCAACTGCACATTCATGTAAAGAATTTTGCAGTTATAAGTTCCATAACATAGATGATCAATCAATAAAAAATTATTGCGTGGCATTACACGAAACACTCAACGACAATTCGAGAAAAGAATCCCACTAGAATTAAGTGAAGAATTAATAAATCTAAAATTTCGTTTTCAATCCAATCCACAACCTGTACAACCACTCAACTCTTAAAAATAATCTACTGATAATATTTCCTAACACTGCAATTGAATAAAGGACAGTACTTGAATTCCACCACTCATTACATTACAAATGATATAATCATTAAAAGATTAAAATAGAAATTACTTTTGTAATAACAGGTAGGTAATTATATCTCAAAGATTAAAAATTATGGCATTAGCAATCTTTGCTGCTAATGCATATAAAGATGCCAAATAAATACAAAATAAATAAATATATTTCAAAATATGCTATATATAACTGAGATTATCATTTAAATTTATTTTTATTTTTAACAATATTTATTTAAATCTTAATTAACATTCACTGTAAAACACTACCATTTTCAATTAAACTATCAATATTTATCAATCCTAAAGAACATAAACATGCAAGTGCAGCTCCCTGTTCTGCAAACCTTTTATTTTTTTCCCTGTTAACAGTAACCAATGTAAAACGTTAAATAATCACTATCATAAAACAAACCAAAATGTTGAGCTGTATTTCTTGCCATCAAACGTAACGATTGATCTAAATAACTTATCCTCATGTACAGTTTCGTAAGTAGGAGATTTAATCTTGTTTTTACTACACCAAGCAATTAACTTCGTTTTAGGCAAATCAGCATCTTGTGTGTAACTTGCCCTTATAAATGCACATCGTAATTCAATCACATCATTCAAAAAATCTAACTTTAAACGTTTAGGTGTTGGATTAAACATATCAGGCGACACTTGACGTCTACCTAAATTACCTTTTGATTGATACTCTAATTCCTTCTCTCTACAATAATCTCCAAGATTCCACAATGTGCTGAAAATTATTCACGTTATATGTACACTTCATATAACCATTACTCACCAGATTTGCTCTAATGTCTGACATTCTAAAAACTTCTTACCTTTAGGTGTTTCTTGTAATTCTTTAAGCATATTTTGTATGCAGTACTTTGTATTACTAGGTGAATTATCATAATCGATAGCATACTTTAAGTAGTCTATAATAACGTTATCTAATGGTTTTTGTCCTTGACGCCGAAATATAGAACAATTCCCCTGAGCCGTTCTTGCTAACATTACACTAGAACACCCGCATTCATCCATAAACTTCTTAATATCAGTGTACTTTTCAATTTCACGAGATCCTCCACTACAAATTGTTCAGTAGTTTTAAATAGAACGATTTAGCTAGCATACTTAGCAATAACAGGTATATGTAAACTTTCGGCTATCTTCTGAATTGTAGTATTTCTATTAAAATGCTGTGGACGTTCATCTTTCGTTCTACCATGAACTGCTATTGCAGATATACCAGTTGATGCCAGTTCTGTAACTAAATTAATGGTATCATCAACACTAGGTAACACACGTATTTTACAAGTGATTGGAATTTTTATATTTTGTACTAAAGAAGATAAAATAGCTTTAGCTCTCTCAGGTTGCCTCAATAATGCAGCTCCCATTCCACCTTTTAATGAAAATTCCTTTGGACAGCCCATATTTATATCAATACCCGCAACATCATTCTCACTAAAAAACACAACCATGTGAAATTTGTAACTAACAGACTAACTAACATTAATTTTGCAACTTGAAGTGCACGTTCAGGATCACATGTTCCTAATTGCACAACAACCTTTTCTTTCTCTTTTGCACAAGTACGAAATACTATTGTACCATCTGATTTGTCAATGAAATCTACAGTTTCAAGCACATCTATAAATTATAAATTATTGTAAGTTTTTGTAGTGGTAAGAATTACCATTAACTCTACGTATGGTACGTAAGAATTTCCAATCTATTAATTCCTCTGAATATACAATATCAGCACCATAATCTAACGCTAGTAAACGCATGGGAAGCGTTCCTACTCTAACCATTGGTGCTAAAATAATTTTGTTGTTATACGTTAACCTGTTTTCACTTTTGGTCATCTTTCTTAAAAATTCTAAAAACAAAATAAGGTTATATTATATGGTAGACAATTTGTACCACGTGTTTCTTAAGCTTTGAACTACTTCATTTTCTATATTGGTTATTTCTTATACACAGTGTGAATAAAATAATGTGAAAGTGGATGTAGATAAATTCAGTCACCTAGAAACCATAATTTTGGAATATACATTTAAATTATCGTAATATACAGGGAGCCCAGAATATTATTTGTAACATCTTGACCCTTTCACAATCATAATAAACTACTTGTTAAAATTTTCATTTTGTTTACTCTACCTGACTATAGGGGAAAGTGGTCCACATTCGGCATATTAACCTTTGGAAGCCAAACCTTACAAAATTGCTTACGTTATTTAAAAACTAATAATTACTAAATAAACTTTAATATATTAGCAACTTGTTTAAGGGAGAAAAAACTCTTATTGATAGAGTAAGATTACAGTTTTAATCATTCTTTTTTTTCTCACAACTGGCCGAATGTGCCTCACTGGGAGGGTAGTTTCGGCTATATGATGGGGAATATTCGGCTATACGTTGAAATATCTAACACTGAGAAAAACACTGAAATTATGTTAATCATGTAAATTTTAATCAACTTATTTTACATTTAAATTGAAAAAGTTAACATTAAATTTAAAGACACTTGATGTTCTTGCAGTTCCACGATTGGAAGAGAAAGGTAAGACAGCTGCAAAAGGGTATACCGTGCTGAACTCCGACGTGCTAAAGTCGCCGCTAACGATAAAGTGATATCAAATTCAAATAATAAAAATAAAGCAATTTGGAATATTATTAACACTAACAAAGTGTGTAATAATGATGCATTGACCAATAAATTTACAGCTGATCAGTGGAACCAATATTTTGTAAATATATCTAAAAATATATTACTCCTAAAGGCAGACTCAAAAGTTGATCCGTTATCTTTGTTTGATATTGTTATTCCTGCTAATCTTACTTTTAGTTTACTTGAAGTAACTTATAATGATGTCAGAGAAGCTATGCAGTCGTTATCGTCCAGCAGAGCTAAGGATGTGTATGAACTCAATTCTTGCTTATTAAAAAAGAATATTCACATCCTTATTGGCCCTTTAACCGCATTAATTAACAATTGTTTTCAAAGTGGACAATTTCCTAATTGTTTAAAGGTCGCATTGGTACTACCTCTTTATAAGAAAGGTGATACTGAGAATATGTCAAACTACAGACCTATTTTTTCAAAAGTAATCGAACGCGTTTTGAAAAAACGAATTAGAAACTATTTTGAAACGAATCGTCTTTTTTACTATAACCAATTCGGATTTAGAGCGGGTAAACGAACCAGCAATGCCCTTACGGAATTTACAAATAATGTAATTAAATGTTTTGAGGAAGGTCAATTTAGTGTTACTGCGTTTTGTGACTTAAGCAAGGCGTTTGATTCAGTGAATCACAACGTCTTGCTACAAAAACTAGATAAATACGGTTTAAATAGGACCAGCGTCAACTTGATATCTTCGTATCTATCTAATAGAATGCAAACGGTTAAGATTGGTGACACGTATTCTAGTCAACTTAATCTCAAGCAAGGAGTTCCTCAGGGCTCTATATTGGGGCCCTTACTCTTTCTTATATATATAAATGATATGCCTTATTATTTAAATAAATTAAATAATGTATTATCAATTTTCTTTGCTGATGATACTACTCTTACCGTTTCAAACTCTGACTTTGACACTGCAATTTCTCACTGCACTGTTGCAGTTAACCATGCCGAGACATGGTTCAACTCTAACGATCTAGTTTTAAATAAAGATAAAACTCAGAATGGTGTATTTACCTTAAAACCCTACATCGCTTCCGAAATCTATAGTAATGAGTGCATATTCTTAGGTATCAGAATGGACACTAGGCTATCTTGGAACAATCATATAAATCATATCTCGCATAAATTAGCAAAAAACATCTTTGCATTACGCAATTTAGCTACGTCTGTTTCAGCTGAAATTTTAAGGATTGCGTATTTCTCGCTTTGTCATTGCCATATTTTATACGGAATTATTACTTAGGGACACGCCCCGAGCGCAAAAAGAATTTTCGCCTTGCAAAGAAAAGCTATTCGTCTTGTAGATCGTCTGCCATACGCTTCCGACTGTAAGCAATCCTTCGTTAAACTTCGTGTAATGACCATGTACTCGTTATTTGTTTTTGTTTGTTTATGTTATGTCAAGAATAATATTCCTACTTTTGAAACATATAGTCAAATACATTCTTATGACACTAGGAACAAAGATAACTTACATTGTAATTATGTAAGATTATCTAAGTCACAAAATGGACCTAACTTCTGGGCTGTTAAATTTTTTAATGCAATGCCTACCAATGTAAGAAATTTATCTTTTAGTCAATTTAAATCCAGTGTTAAAGCAGTGTTACTTAAGAACCCGTTATATAATATAAACGACTATTTTGTTATTCATTTTAATCAGTAAAATGTGCCATTTATGTATTTTAGATAATTAACAATTCTGACAAGTGTAAATATTGGTGAAATAAGCTACACAATAAATATTATTATTATTATTATTATTATTATTATTAATGTCTTTTTTTTTATAACTGAAATATCTTCCACAGTAGGAAACAGGAAAGTGTTTGTGTTACCTTTACGGCGCAGAAATGTTATCTCATATTCCTCATCTTCGAAAGAATTTATTTTACCCGCTTAAAAATGTTCCGCCTTGGATACCTACTATAAATCTCACAAGAACAAAATTTCCTGCGTCAATAATGTCTTCTTCAGAGAGAAGTTTTACGTCTTCAAAAAAATCTTCTTCGTCGGACGACTCATCCAGAACAACATCAGTGCTTGACTCGCTTGACGTAGAAATATTTCTTCTTTTACCCTCTATCATTAAATCTTTCTTGACTGATACCTTCTTCTGTTTCACACTTTCCTTTCTGTTCTGTTCTGCTTCTAAACTTCGTTTTTGTTCGTATTCTGGCGTGTATGTATATATTATTGATTGCGACTTTCTCTTGTTTGCTTTTTTCTTTTCTTGGGGTTGTATGTTTGGATATGGTCTTATTTGGCACAATGCAGAAGTTGATGTGGAAGGAATTGGAGGCGAGGCAGGAGGTGTACTGTTATTAATTTTTTGCACATAGCTTGATGTCGAAGGAATTGGTGAGATTGGAGTGGTTTCCAATTTATTTGATGTCGAAGTCGAAGGAATTGGGGAGGTTGCTCTGATTTTTAATTCATCATGTGTGGTGCCCGCAGAAGTATTATTTTCTTCTTTATTTTGCGTAACTGGTTGGTCAGTTACCTCACTTGGCATAAAATCTTTATCACTAAATACAAGTCGATTCAATGGTCATAGTCCAGTTTTTTTGAACGAGCTTGTAATATTTTTTATTGTGAAATCACATTCATATGCCTGTTTAGCCAAGCGAGCCAAATGTTGAATTGTAAGGCTTTTTGATGGGTTTGAAAGGAGCCAGTCATGTTGAGCTGTAGCTAGATATGACTTAAAAGGTCCAAATACCCCGACATCTAAAGACTGAGTTCTGTGTGTGGTATGGGGTGGAAAAGATAGCAAAGTGATCCCCTTTTCACGACAACATCGAATGTGATTATCTAAGAGAAGAAGTACTTTATTCCCTGCAGAACATTTAACAGTATTTGCAAAGTGCTGAAGTACTTTTGAAAAAAGTTCGGATGTCATCCACCTTTTCTTATTTCCTAGGGCAATCGCTGAAGTAGTATATTCATCACCTACATATTCCTCAGCATTTCATACTCTAGGGTATACTAAAACCGGCGGTACTGCTCCTCCAGCTGCACTTATTATCCCAACGAACGTCACAAGTTCACCTCTCTCCTGTGAAGATATATGAGCCACTTGTTTTTTGCCTTTAGTTACAACAATTTTACCAGGTGGCATCACTGTCGTTATTCCAGTCTCGTCAAAGTTCCAGATCTGTTCCGGCTTAAATTAAAATTTTTCCAGGATGTGAGCATGCTTGCCGAAAATATCTTTAATTGTGGGTTTGTTGAAAGCCATGGACCTACTAATACTTGTATTGTCTGGCTTGCGTAGCGCTATATTCTTTCGATGCCTTTTCATGAAGCCACGAAGCCATTCAAGTCCTAAAAAATAATCATTTGGAAACCTTGAGTCCAGAAATTAAAAAAAAAAAGAAACAAACCTGCCATTTTGTTCAACTCTCAACTATCTGATGGTTTAGAATCTGGTAAAGCGCAAGCAAGATCGTAGGCCAGTTTCCTTATCTGCTTATAGTTCAGACCATAGTTTAAGTCGGAGCATCTTTTTATATAAGCTACAACCTCTAATTGTTGGTCTGTATTAAAAACTTGACGAGCTGTACATTTGCTTGTATAAGCAACCGCCTCTTCACTTTCATTAGCTGAGTCTTCCCACCCAGCTAGAAGTTCTTCTTTTGTTTTTTTCTTTAACAGGATCTTGATTCTAAACGACTATATTGTTTGCCTTTTTACTTAATAGTCTTAGGCAACTTTGTATTGATTTAATCGCCCTGTAAATACAGCTTTAATCGCCAATTTCATGTTCTTTTCACTAATGTCGCAGCGATTGGTCTTTTTATGTAATTCTGAGGCATCTAGAACAATTTATTTACAATAATTATTACTTTCTGTGAAATAAAAATTGACATAGGGAACATTCGGCTGCCAGACGAGTCCTCACCATAAGGGTCAGCCGAAACTTCCCCACGTGCTCTAAAAATAATATTTATAAAATTCAAACCTACTACTACTATTTTAAGGTTATGTTTTGACTACACATTAAAAAGTACATAAATCTTTATCCTATGCATCATAATGGGCATTTATATTATGAAAAATAGATTTGTAAAACAAACAAAATCTAGAAAACAGAAAATCTTACCTTAAATTACATTAAAGAACACTTAATTAAAGAATATACTACGACTCGAAATATTTGCTGCTATCATACCCACAAGGCAGGACACTTGTCTTTTCTCTCAGCGTGGGCTGAAATTAGACGCCAAATTCAAACGCAATTCCGATTTATTGGGACTAGCCGAATGTTCCATATGGCCGAATGTCGACCATTTTTGCCTAAAGCTATGAAAGTACAATTTTACAATTTAAAAATGTTTTGGTTTTCTGTACTGTGGGAATAATATGAATAATACCTCCCACCAACAACGTTCGATAACCAATTTGATAATAGTAAAAGTATATTAAAATACAAGTATCATAATACACATTATGAAACGTGTGGTTTATACAATTTTTTCTAATTTTGATAGTTATGAGACAATTTATGTCAGATTGAATTTTTGTATGTTGGCTATACTGATAGTAACCGACATTTAGAAATTGGCAATTTTTCGCACAACTTTAGAGGTTAGGACTAACAGCTGTATGGAAAAACCTCCAAATCCAGTGTAGTCAATGTCATAAATCGAAATGCACCAAAAACTGTAAAATAAAGTTTGCGTTACCTATGTATCATCATCGTTCTGTTTTCACCCCAACACAGAACGATAATCTAAACTTTATGATACAGAATTAGAAAATAGGTAACTATTTATTGATATACTCTATTCCATATATCTTATTTTGCATTAGTGCAGGCCATGGAAATCTAGGGAAAGTGTAGTAGCATTGTCAAAAAAACAAAAAGTTACTAACGTAGCTTGACTTTTGAAAAGTGTAGGTTACATTTTTAAAGTGAAACTAATGCAGCATTGCAACATAGTTTTTCAAGCTGTTTAGTCTTTGCACGTAAATCGTTGAATCTCGAGTGACCTATTTAAAAAAATAAATTTTAGTCTTCAGTCCTTGAACGACTATTACCTACATAAATTGTACATTCTATACATTAGTCATAAATGACAACATCGTGTTTTGTCTAATACAATGAGATGTTTTGTTCAGCGTAAAAGCTAAGAATGCCTTCTCCCTTTTTCACTCTCCTAAAATAAAAAACAGGGGAGAAATAAGCAGGAAATCCAGAGCGCAATTTCATAAGTAATCCAATGTAAAGACTGGCTTTCGTGATAAAATTACGCATTTTTCTCTTTCTCTTTTCTTGCCCATTTAACATGATGTAGAGGTGCAAACTTAATTCTTGGGTCGCAAAGTCGATAGGTAACCAGGACATCAACATGTATTCATTTAATTTAATCTATCCACAGCGATTTTTCCTAAGTAATCCAATGTTAAGATTTGCATTAGTGACGAAATTTGCTGTATCGTTCCTTCTTTGACTGTTACGTTCACATGAAAGTAAATAACCAGAAATGTATCTATTTAAGTCGTATCTAAATGTAATTGACCACAAGATTGCTGCTCTCGTATACAAGGATAAGACTTGATCAAAACCAAGTATTTAAATGTATTTTTACTAAAATTTTGATGTCAAACAGTGGGTTCTTATTCCAACTGCACTGTATCATCAGAAAAGTCAGAATCCATATCACTATTTAAATCTGAATCGGATTCTCCTAATGCTATAATAACAGGTGAGATGTTTTCAATCGAAAAATTTCCCATGTGCCTCTCAATCATTTGAAATAATCTTTTCTATGTGCGAATAAAAATTGTAAAACACATTGTAAAACATTTGGATAAAGCTTCAAGCCGTAGTTTCTGAACCTTATCTTTTGATGGAGGTTCAGAACTTAATTTCCTATTGTAATCATTTATACAAAAACTCCATGCCATTTCGACAGGATTAGGTATATCGACAATGGTAAGGAAGCAATCGTAAACTTCATACCCATGCTTAATCAAAATATTATCAACTACGTAATTTTGCCTTCTGGACCTAAAAGGCTGAACTTTGCTCCACAGTTGTTTTCTTGTAATTTTGTTCTCAATTTCGACCCGGTGCGTAACCAAACCACCCCTGGAGCTGATCTTTCTTACCAGAAATTGAGGGTGGCTTGTCTAACTGCACCGTATGATACGGTGCGTTATCCATATCCACCACACAATTTCCAGGTAGTTTGGACAGCGCAGGAATCAGCTGTTTAATCACCCAATGTTGAAATCGGTTGCCATTCATAGTTGTATGATAATCCCGACGTTCGTTCCCCGAAACGATTAAGTAGTCGCAGATTTCCAAAAACCCTAAATTACACCTCGCGTGTAAAACAGTACACCATTTACTTGCACTTTTAACTTTGGTTGAATTACTTTTGGTGTCGCAATCTTGCACCCAACGATGGGTATTAGAACCATTTAGATAAATCGACATTTCGTCTAGATATACATATCTGACATATTCATTTTCGAATTAAAATGCCAAATTAGTCGTTGTAGATCTTTTCGAAAGGTGAAACCCCAAAACTTAGATTATCCGGGTTTACCACAATATGTTGACTTTACATCTTGAGGACTTGACAAAAACTAAAACCAAATACATACTTGATGTGCGCACAAAAAAGTGGTTTAAGTTCTTACGTACTTGAAATATATCCGGCACCATTACGATAAGTTCACGGTTACTTTTCCTCTTGTATAATTTTTAAGGTCCTTCTAGCGCCTTAAAATTTGCAGCTGTTTACTCTTTCCGATGACTTTTGACATTTTCTCAACGAAATATTATTAATTCAGTATGAGATTTGATCATCATGTGCGCTACTGAAGTAAGCAACACAGCACGATTACTTTTGAAAGGACAACGTCTTGACTAATTGTGATTTTCACAAATGGGAATAGCAGTACAAATAAGATGGTACAAAGTATAAATAGCAGCGAAAAAACAATACCTAAAAAATCTGTCATTACCCTATAAAATACTTTCGCAAATAAAACTTATCTAAGAACCAATTATCAATGGTCTCTTAAATTATTTCAATAAAATTGACGGTTTTTGACATTTTCACAAAATGTACTTTAGTGCCTTCCATACAGTAAAAAAATTTGATAGAACATGCGTGCGCACAGACTCGTGCGTATGCACACAGACACGCACACACAAACTCACGCAGGCATACACACACAAACACATGCACGCACGCACACTCGCAAACACGAATACACGCACAAGCACACACGCACTCACACACACGCACAAGCACACACGCACTCACACGCGCGCGCGCGCACACACACACACACACACACACACACACAAACGCAAATACACCTGTAAGAGGCGGTAAGGTGGCGGTTGTTCAACACTACAATATTTCTCATTGGGCGGCAGCGTGACTAGAAAAACTAGTATCTTGAACAATTGGTTTAAATATAAAGTTCATACACGAATTTTGCACTTACGTAAAAAATCCGTAATTGACAAATTATTGCAAGCCATGTAAAATAATTATATTCCTTAATTCAGTTTGCGTTTCGTCATAAAAATTGACATTTAACATAAACTCGCCAAATGTTTATAGCGTAAGTACGAATCCACAATAAAAAGATAAAAAAAGACGAAATAAAATCACAAATTTCAATAAAATAAACATTACCTCAAGTCAACTGTTACTAATAGATTTCATTTCTTCCTAAGTCACAGCTGCAGGGCACGGGAATGGTTCTACCGTAGTTTAAATAATCCTCATAATTGATCGCAAATAATAACCGGCTGAAATTTCCCATTCCTTTTTTATATACGAACCTCAGCAGTGAACGTAAAATTTCAATTACGACAGGTGAAATGATCAGAAGTTCTTTTTTTAATTACACCATCTCCGGTATGCACTAGCAAACTAACTACGGTAACTTTTAACTCTGGTTTAGGCGTCCTTTATTTACTGAGGCACACGGTTTCATTATCACAAATTCAACTACTTAGTTATCTGTGAATATTCTTTATGTACAAAGTACTTGTGCAAATTTTATACAACAGCGATGATTGTTTATTTTTAAGCAGGTGTGAGTACAGTATTATGATGCGAGATTTACTAAAAAGCAAAATACCCAAAACGCTCCACATGTATAAATCCACTCCAAGCGTATACTAGTATTCGATTTAAGGAAGAACTAAATATAAACACTTCCTTTCTCGATGGCCAAGAGCGTTAATAGCAATTGACGAAAGACATACACAAAAATTTTCCCGGGACGAGTGAAAAAACTTATCCTCTTCTTTGCATATAAACCAAACAACTCTCATCAGGACCCAATAGTTCAACTAAAGTTTCAATAACCCTTATATTAACAGTTTTACTCATTAACAAAGGTAGACTGTTAAGTGCTTAGAATCAAATTAACCGCGCTATAAAATTCAGGATTACGCATTATAATCACTTTTTTTATAATCCTTTAAAACAATGATATCAAATTTTATTCTCATGAACAAATCCACTTCCTTTTATCGAAATCCAAAATAACAAAGGCAATATTCACAGAAAAATAATGATTTTCTAAACCATAATTACGACACCTAAATATTAACATACGAAGAAAAAGCCAAATTTTACCACACCTGACATACCTGCTTTTTATTTAGGAAAATAGAGAGGTGGGTGGCGTGTAATGACTATAATAGCTTGGCTGGGATTCCCTGCCAATGAAAGCAAAATGATGGGTACATGTTTTGCGTGTTTTAATGAATTACGATTTTGTTATACCTGGCTGAATAAGATGGGAATCCGTCTGGTCTAAAACCTCTAAGTAACCTCAGAGTATTAATGTATTGAATAAAATTAAATTGTCTTTTTGCATTACAACCTATTCATAATAATAATGTCATTAATTTGCTTATTAACGTGCATAAAGACTGTAGCACATAAAAGTTTTTGGCTAATACTGGGCCTTAACCGTAATTTTGATCGTATGAATGCCGAAAGCGATCTCTTTCTGGATGCTCAACTAACACATGGTGGGTGTAGTAAACAGTAAATCTGGAGAGTTTCAAAGTGCGTCATCGTCACTCACACCCCTCTACTCGGCACCTGCAAGGTAAAGTGAAGTTTCTGTTTTGAAATGAACATTTTTCACTGAAATAGCGTCGTGGTAATATATTTTTGCTATTTTTATTTCATGATCTTGGTACGTTGTATATAGGTCGTGGAAGGGGCAATTGCCCCATGACACTCCCCCCCCCCTCTAAAGCCGCACTTTTATTACAATTTTACGCAAGTTATAATAATATTAATCTTTAATATTATTCGTAGTGTACTGTAGTATTACGAAAAGGCTCCCGAAAGAACTTTCAATTTCCTTAATAAGTGCAAATACTAACAATTTACATGTACATATGTAGGTATAGAAGGTTATGCAATTGATTTTTCTTCAGTATCGTTAAATCGACTTATTAGCTCATTTTACAACGTTAGGTCAAGCTTCGCCAAGATCGGCCATGATGCCTGTCTGTCTGTCTGTCTGTCTGTCTGCCTGCCTGCCTGCCTGTCTGCCTGCACGTATGTCTGTCTATCTGCCTGTATGCATGTCTGCCTGTCTGCCCGTCTGCCTGTCTGTCTGTCTGTCTGTCCGCCCGCCCGTCCGTCCATCTGTCTGTCGGTCTGTCTGCCTGCCTGTCTACCTGCCTGTCTGTGTCTGTGTGTGAGTGTGTGTGTGTGTGTGTGTGTGTGTGTGTGTGTGTGTGTGTGTGTGTGTGTGTGTGTGTGTGTGTGTGTGTGTGTGTGTGTGTGCGCGCGCGTGTGTGTGTGCGTGTATGTGGTGTGTGTGTGTGTGTGTGTGTGCGTGAGAGCGTGCGTACGTGAGCAGGTATGTAGAGGAGGGAGTGCATGCTTGCGTGTGTGTTTGTGTATGTGGCGTGTGTCTGTGTCTGAGTGAATGTCAGTGTCGATGTCATGTCTGCGTCAGTGTCGCGTATGTGTCTGCTTGTGTTTGTGTCCATACATGTGTGAGCGTCCGTGCCCGTGTTCGTGCTCGTGTTCGTGTCCATGCCCGTGCCCGTGTTTTTGTGTGTATGTGTACGTGTGTGTATGTGTGTGTGTGTGCGCGTGGGTGTATGTGGTGTGTGTGTCTGTGCCGGTGCCTGTGTCCGTGCGTGTTTATGTATATGAGTGTCTGGGTATGTGCCTGCTTGTGTTCGTGTCCACATACGTGCGAGTGGCTGTGTCAGAGTTCGGGCTCATGTTTGTGTCCATGTCCGTGTCCTTGTACGTATGTGTGCGTGTGTGTATGTGTGTGCGTGTGTATGTGTGTATGTTTGCGTATGTGGATATATGTGTGTATGTGTGTGTGTGTGTGTGTGTGTGTGTGTGTGTGTGTGTGATGTTCCCATGTCCTTGAGGGTTTGTGTGCGTGTGTGTATGCGTATGTGTGCGTATGTATGTGTGTGTGTGTGTGTGTATGTGCGTGTATGTGTCAGAGCGTGCCAGCGATTGGACGTGTTTATGAGCGTGTATGTATGTGTGTGTGTGTGTGTGTGTGTGTTTGTGTGTGTGTGTGTGTGTAAGTGCGTGAGTGGGTTCGTGCGTGTGTGTATGTGTGTGTCTGTGCGTGTTTGTGTGTGTGCATGTGCATGTGTGTGTATGTGTGCGTGTGTAAGTGTGTGTGTGTGTGTGTGTGTGTGTGTGTATGTGTGTGTATGTTTGAGTATGTGGATGTATGTGTGTATGTGTGTGTGTGTGTGTGTGTGTGTGTGTGTGTGTGTGTGTGTGTGTGTGTGTGTATGTTCCCATGTCCTTGAGGGTTTGTGTGCGTGTGTGTATGCGTATGTGTGCGTATGTATGTGTGTGTGTGTGTCCTTGTACGTATGTGTGCGTGTGTGTATGTGTATGTGTGTGCGTGTGTATGTGTGTGTGTTTGCGTATGTGGATATATGTGTATGTGTTGTGTGTGTGTGTGTGTGTGATGTTCCCGTGTCCTTGAGGGTTTGTGTGCGTGTGTGCGTATGTGTGCGTATGTATGTGTGTGTGTGATGTGCGTGTATGTGTCAGAGCGTGCCAGCGATTGGACGTGTTTGTGAGCTGTATGTATGTGTGTGTGTGTGAAGTGCGTGAGTGGGTTCGTGCGTGTGTGTATGTGTGTGTCTGTGTGTTTGTGTGTGTGCATGTTGTGTGTGTAGTGTGTGCGTGTGTGTGTGTGTGTGTGTGTGTGTAGAGGTGCCAGCGATTGAGCGTGTTGTGAGCATATATGTATGTGTACATGGTGTGTGTGTGTGTGTGTGTGTTGTAGTGTGTGCCTGGGTTTGTGCTTGTGTGTATGTGCGTGAATGTGTGTGCGCTTGTATGTGTGTGTTGTGTGCTGCGTGTGCGTGTCGTGTGCGTGTGCGTGTGGTGGGCGTGTGTGCGTGAGTGTTGATGTATGTTACTATCCACGATAACTGTGTGTGTGTGTGTTGTGTGTAAGTGCGTGTGGTTCGTGTGTTTGTGTATGTGTGTCTGTGTGTTTGGTGTGTGTGTGTGTGTGTGTGTGTGTGTGTGTGTGTGTGTGGTGTGTGGTTTATGTGTGTGTGTGTGTGTGTGTCGTGGTGTGTATGTGTTGGTATGTGGATATGTGTGTGTTGTGTGTGTGTGTGTGTGTGTGTGTGTGTGTGTGCCCATGTCCTTGAGGGTTTGTGTGGTGTGTGTTGCGTATGTGTGCGTATGTATGTGTGTGTGTGTGTGTGTGTATGTGCGTGTATGTGTCAGAGCGTGCCAGCGATTGGACGTGTTTGTGAGCGTGTATGTATGTGTGTGTGTGTGTGTGTAGTGTGAGTGGGTTCGTGCTGTGTTGTATGTGTGTTCTGTGCGTGTTTGTGTGTGTGCATGTGTATGTGTGTGCGTGTGTAAGTGTGTGTGTGTGTGTGTGTGTGTGTGTAAGAGCGTGCCAGCGATTGAGCGTGTTTGTGAGCATATATGTTGTGTACATGTGTGTGTGTGTGTGTGTGTGTGTGTGTGTGTTGTGGTGTGTGTGTGCGTGGGTTTGTGCTTGTGTGATGTGTGCGTGAAT